>JAPZEB010000001.1:23002551-23013289 GCA_029783705.1 Chaetodon striatus
CACACTCACACACACACACTCACACACACACACACACACACACACACACACACACACACACACAGCCTACATTCTAAGTCACGTACAGATGCACTAGCGAGGGATTCAGTAATGGTGGAAAAATCTAAGGAACTTTTCGTGGTAATTAAAATGGTCGTGTTGTCATGGTAATGTCAGAGAAGGTCAGGGGGTTCAGAGTTTTCCACAACAGTTCAGGTTTTCCTCCCTGCATCCCATGTGTGTATCTTCTTAACTTAGGCCTCTGGGCAGCTTTTTGGTTAATACTGTAATGGTACTTTTTTAATACCTCCCTCTGATTTCCTACACCAGCTCCCCCTTGCTTTTTCCCGCCTTGCATACACTCATCTTTTTGGGGTAAGCAATACTGTAAAACACAATTTAAAGTTGTGAGCGAAGAGGAGGAGCTCAGTTGTCAAAGCTCTATGTGACACTGCTGAACAAAAACTCAGTCTATGAAAATGTTATGAGTCATGTTCAGTTAATGAGTGGAAGGTATAAGTCGTTTTTTCCAATTAAGAGTGTTTTACTTTGGGTAAAGATAGATACTGTGTGTTTCTGTATGACTGAGACAATAATGATTGATAAATGAATATAAATACAGCTGCACACAATTAAAAATCACCACTGTTGCGTGAAAACACAAGTCAGCTGTTGTTGTTTTTCTTTCTTCATTTCATAATTAAAGGTCTACACGATACCCTGGGTCTCATGATCCCCAGAACTGTAAAACTAATACGCTGTTTCAAATCAGCGGTGCACACATTGTTATGAATTTTTATTGAAACAAGCTTTCATTCCATAGCAGAGGAGCGTTTGTATTTTTTTTTACCCGTCAGACAGACTGCTGCACAACACTGATAACAGATGATGGAAAATAAGCTGAAATGAGTCTTCTATATTTGGTGACTGCTGTGTAAATTGACTGTGACTAAGTACCAGCATCACTGATTATCATACACCAGACTGACTGCTATCATTAAGCAATCAATTTCTAAATTAGCTGCTGCAACACGAGACACTAAGATACACAGACACACAGGCACGTAACACACAACTGTAATAATATTCCTGTCAAGTGTTAGTCATCACTATTTTTCTGCTCAGAGGACCACCCTGTGGGGAGCAGACAAAAAGACGATGTGGAAATATGTTCATACTAGATTAATTTGAATTGGCAACAGGTGCTTAAGCTTCAACTAAACAATGTAATAATACAGTCATTGAGTTAACGTGAGAGAGATTAGATTATCAGGACATGAGATCGTAAAGGGACAGTTCACCCCAAAATAAAAAAAACATATTTTTCCTCTTACCTGTAGTGCTATGTATCAGTCTAGGTTGTTTTGGGGTGAGTTGCCAAGTGCTGAAAATATCAGCCATAGAGATGTCTGTCTTCTCTCCAGTATAATGGAACTAGATGACACTCAGCTTGTGGTGCTCAAAGCATGATATATGCTATATGCTATGCAGACTCACTGACGGCCTTATATATATGAAAAATTCAACAGCAGTGTCTCTTTACAGAAATCATGATGCAGTTACTCAAGATAATCCACAGACCTTATTGTGAGCAGTTTCATGCAGGACGAAGCATGCATCTACTTGACACCACTAGCTCCTCTGAGCTAGCTAGCGTTACATCTCAGGACGACCTAATTGTTAATATCTTTTACTGTCACGAGTCTCTTTAGCCTCCTTGAGAACATGCACGATTCCTTCTGTGCGTTGATGAAGTTGGTGGTTGTAGTTCAATAGAAAGAAAATAGTTCCTACATAAAACTGCTCACAACAAGGTCTGTGGATTATCTTGAGTAACCGAGTCATGATTTCTCGACAGAGACATTACTGTTGAGTTTCTCAAATTTTTTTGGTGCTTTCAGCATTCAAAGCCAAGTGCCATCTAGTTCCAATATATTAGAGAGAAGGCCGACATCTCTACGGTTCATATCTCCAACATTTGGCAGCTCACACCAAAACAATCTAGACTGATAAGTAGCACTACAGGTAAGAGGAAAAATGTTTTTTTATTTTTTTGATTTTGAGGTTAATTGTCCATTTAAGCGACAAGCTTACTGCTATGACTAAGCAACAAAAAAGAAAGAGACACCAAATGGAGGAAATACAAACATCATAAACAACCTGAGCACAGAAAAATGTTGTTTCCTCAGCGCCGCTCATTTGGCGTGGGTTGAGGTGCTAAATAGCACCGCTGCCACACACAGAACTTTCTTTGTATGGTTCTTTACAGGATCTCTACCAGTTCCTCAGTTTAGTTTTTAGTTGAGCTAACTGAGGAAAGAATAAAAACAAATAAATAAAAATAGCCTACAAACATGAAGGTATAGGAAGTAGTGGCTCTCAATCTTTTTGCGTGTGCATGGAATTTTTTCACGTTTGAAAAGGTCATGTGTGTTTCTCAGTAAACATTTAGTGCAGGATTCTGAATCTTTTAAGCCATATTTTGTAAGAAATTATTAATAATTATTCATTTTTTTTCAACCATGGTATTATCTGGCATCATCCAAGGCCTCCAGGCTCAAAAATTTAAAAACAACATAGTGCTACATGTCACCTCTAATGGTTCTATCACTGTGTAGCACCTTTAAAGGTGGGTGCCATATAGCACTAAAACAGCTTCGCCTAGCTGAAGAACCACTTCTTGGTACTGTTTAGTACCATTTTTGCTCAAAGTGTAAAGTTTTTGGGTTTGTTTGCACTTATAACTTGGTGTTTTCGTCCTCTGCATTCTGCATAGGACATAGGATAAAATCACAATGCATTCTGGGGAACATGTGCTCATGTGCATGTGAGTGGCCATCAGTGCTTTCACACCCATATCTCTGATGATGTTCACTGACTTCATATTCATTGTGATGGATTACATGACTCAAACAGGTTTCAAGTGTTTTTAAATCTTTAACTGTGAAACAGACTCAACAGCAGTCAGATAAATGTTAAGTATCACATAGAAATACCTTCTTTTGTGTGTCCCACTACAATACATCATCAGGTGTGAGGGCTTATTAAGTTTAGATTGAACTGATCAGCAGGTTCTGCACACTGTAAGAGAGCCGGGACAAATCTGGTCTGTATGTCTGCCCACGCCAAGCAGCAGGTGTGTGGACAAATTTAGACAGGTGAGGCAACACTCTAATTATGCACACACACACACACACACACACACACACACACACACACAAACTGTATGTCCATGTTGTAAGCATGCAACCTGCACACACATACACATCACAAGCCACCCACACACACACTCGATCAGACACAAACAGCCACACACACAGTGTCTATCTTTAGCTGCATAAATAGGCGTGTAATTAATGTTTAGATGTTTGAGTCATGAGGTGGAAACGTCAACATTTAAACTGCTATTAATTTCTCATCAGGGGCCGAGAGACAGAGAGAGGGAGCAGGGATGGAGAGAGAAAGAAAGGCAGCGAGACCAGTGGAGCATGAGAGATGGATGATACCAGATCAGTGTGCATAATGAGGGCGGCTGCTCAGGAGGTAGAGTGGTCGTCAACTCATCAGAAGGTTGGTGTTTCAATCCCTGGCCGCTGTGCTTTACATGTTGAAGTGTCCTTGGGCAAGATACTGAACCCCAAATTGAGTGTGTGTGAATGGGTGAATGCTGGCTTGTGTTGTGCAGTGCTTTGAGAGGTCGCTAATGCTGCGAGAGACACAGCAGCAAGCCATGAGTCATTTTCAGTGGAAGCTGGTGACATGAAGCAGCAAACTGACCCCCGACACTTGTCGCTGCAGGTGCGCATGATGCACCACAAATCAAAGTTAAGCTGGCCTCAATGACAAATGGAAGTGTCAGCCAATCATATGTTTTTGTTTCTAGCTGAGGTACTGTGTTATTCAGCTTAGTCAGCTGACAGTGCTCTAGCTTTATGTGCATTGCAGCGCACACAGAGATGCAACGGGGTGGTGGTGAGGATAAATGAGGCTTAGACATTGATCAAAAGCATACAGTAGATATTTCACTGACCTAATATAAACTTTATATGACATTCAGTTGAGGTGCTTTGTGGCAAACAGCAGGCACACACAAATCCCTGATGACGTCACGACGTTGCAAAACTTCAGTGGTGACTCAGCAATAATGTAGCCGGTCACGTTGCTGCATTGTCGCTTGAAGTGTGAACACCAGAAAAGCTCTAAATAAATTTAATCTATTTACCGTATTGATTGTCAGCTCATAAAAAGTAAGTTAGTAAGTTAGTTTTCAGTAAATGTGAAAATTTGAACCTGACAGCAGCTGAAAATACAATCCAGGTAGTTTTGGGAATGCATAAGTGTTCAATCCAAAAAGTGCAACACATGCTGAGACATGGACTGTTAAGTATTTATATAAACACTTTGTTCTACTATTGAACACCATGTAGACCCCCATTTTAATCCTGCCTCAACACCAGGGCCGTCATTAGTCTGAAAGGCAGAGTGTGATTCATCTTTGTGATTGTTCTGATCACCAGCGCGCACATTACTCCACAATCTTTAGCTCAATGAGTTGCCAACTTTAGTTTCACTTAAGACTGATTGCTTGCAGGTTCTCAAACAGCTGCCACTTTTCACTGCTTAAACTTACTTTAAGACAGCATTTATAGTATCCATTTACATTTGCCTACCATGACCAGCTTATTTCTGCATATTTGATCACCTCAGTTGACCTCACTTGTCATTCAACATGGTTCAGTCCCTTCTCGTCTTCCTTCTTGTGTCTTCCATAGAACCTCAACAGAAATTAGCAAGTGTGTGTGTGTGTGTGTGTGTGTGTGTGAGTGAGTGACACTAATTAACGTCTGAGCTGGATGCCCTAACAGCTGAATGAGTGGTTGACTGATTGAAAAATTGCCTGTTTTTCTCTCAATCATGTTGATGCCTCTTTCAACCACCCAAACGCCCCCACACAGTCATGAAAGTGATTATTTTCTTCTGTCTTACAGTTTTAATTTGAAGGAGTTGATTGTAAGGAACAAAATATTAACTGGGAGCAAGTCTTTTCAAGTTTAGGGGAGACATGTTTTTATATTTTCATTCAGATATTTTGAGGTGAGCGTTCGACTGACCTCTTTGTAAATGAGCATACTCGTTGTTCCCCTTAAAAATGTTTTGCCTAAAGTTGGGGCATTATTTAGCATGACAGGCTATGCCGACATGGCTGATACCACTGTATGCTTTTGGGTAGTCTAGTTTCACAAGATACCACCACGTTCCACAGCCTCTTAAAGACAGTCATATCAGGGCCTTGGACACACCTTGGGGGCGCCATGAGAATAAAAAGTCTGGTTTGAAATCATGAGCATGGCAATATAGGTCAACATCCTTGAGTATATAAGATGTGTTTGACTGTAAGGAATAAGTGTGATAATAAACCAGCTTTGTGTTCACTCAGTGAGTTTATAGTACCACACTGGATAAACATTCAGAGAACATTAGTATTACTCAGGTGCCATGCTGCAGCACATAAAATAATAATGATAATAATAATACATCAGATTTATGTGGCGCTTTTCAGGACACTCAAAGACTCTTTACGGTGCAGGAAAATAAAAATCCTAATAAAATAAAGATGAAAAATGACTGTTAGAGACTAGGGAAATGCCAGTTTGAACAGATGGGTTTTTAACAGTGATTTTAAAGTCTGTAGGGAGTCTGCATTTCTGATGTTGAGTGTGAGGGAGCTGCAGAGGGTTGGGGCAGCGACGGCGAAGAAATGGACAGCAATAAGTTCTAATGTTTTCCAGTGGAAGGCACAATGAAAACAAATTCTGTATCCACATCTAGCAGACATCTAACCATCCTTGCCATTAAGATAGTGTATCTTAAAAAGTAAAAGTTCATAATTGACGTATTTAGAAAAAAAAAATCAGAACCGTGCAGATCATGTTGAACATCCAATAACAAATAAACATGGAAAATGTTAGCCTATCCATCCATATCAGACATCCTCCAGTGGCTTTGTACTTTTATCACAGTGGTTCCCAACCTAGGGGTCGGGACCCCGTGAAAAGGTCACAAGATTAATCTATGGGGATGTGACATGAAAATGGGACAGGAAGGAAGACACAATGTTTTTTTGTTTTTTTAATCCAGCCAAAGAGCTAGCTGGATAGTTTTACCTCCTCTGGCCTCCAATGATTAGATGAAACAAGTTATGAATATTAAATTATTTATTTTTAGAATCAGAATCAGGTTCATCACCAAGTAGGTTTTCACATACAAGGTATTTATATTGGTGCAAGAAAAAAATATAGATTAAAAACAAGTACTGCAAAGTCAAGAACCGTCAATAGATTTACATAAAAATATGAACAAATGATATGAAAATATTAGGGGTGGGAATCACCACCTCATGACACTGCAGGATACAATATAATTAAGTAGTTGAGAGTAACATATATAACTGTATAATATGATTCATTACTTTAAGTTCAACTGCAAATTATGTCCCCAAAGGAAAACTTTATCAGCATCTATTTTATTTTTGATTTGTTCATCTAATCATTTTTATTTCAGCAAAGTGGACTGAAAAAGCAAATGATGAATGTTATTAATCTAGAGGGCTACCACAAGTGTCATTTGTATTTGCAATATTTATAACTGATTGAGATCTGTACAGTTTAGTGACAGAGTAGGTGTGTGGTGGTGAAGCTGTTCACACCTTCAGTAAAATATGCAGACAAGTGTCAAGTGACTCAGTATAACTGTCTCAATCCAAAAAGTTTTCTGAGCAAACTGTACAGTGCGCGTGCACGTGGAGATGACATGGCCAAATGATCACTGAAATAACGCTTACTTACCTCTGCTGAGTAAACATGCAGTAATGTGTCAGTAGAAGTGGACAGGAACTTCTGAAACTCTGTAAACGTCCTCCCTCTCGGTGTGGGAAGCACCTCCCTGTGCCCTGCACCTCCACCCCTCCCTCCTCTCTCCACCCCTCTCGGTGTTATCCCACCGCTCCACCGGTGCGCTCAAAAGCGAGAGCGCAGACGGAGCAGGGTGGATGCTTGAGAGCTGACAGAGGAGCAGGAGACACACCAGAGGAAGCTCTTTGCAGTGGCATGTGGATGCGATAAAAGTAGCCTCCTAGTGCAGCATCAGTGTCCGATCAGAAGATAGAGGCATAGAGGAGAGGAGCGGAAGGAAAACGGAGCTCCTGTTCGTCCCCCCGCTTCAGCACCGCAGGGAGGAGACACGCAGAGGAGGAAAGATTCCCCTAAACGCAGTGAGAGCGTCGGATGAGGAGAAGAGGAGAGCGGAGGGCATTGGATAGGCAACAACAAGGAGTGAGTACACACACAGTGAGAAGTTGCTCTCAAACTTATGGTGCAGTTTCAAGCAGCTGCTCACACTTTGACCTGGCTGCACTCTTTAAACATGTTTTCCATATCATATTAAAAATACATATTTCAGTAAATATTACATGTCATCTTGAAGCTCATTCAAATTCAGGGCCGGCGCTAGACTTTTGGGGGCCTTCAGCAGGATTTGGTTTGGGGTCCCCCCCTCAGTGTTATGTGTTCTCACTGAACCAACTTGTGTGCTGTAAATATTAGTTTACATGGTTATTTGTACTTTACCGTAATTTTCTTCAGTTTATTTTAACAAATAAATGCCTGTCTAAATTAGACGCCTCGTCTGGTTGCCAAGAAGTTAATTTTTTAATAGAAGTTCCTCAGATGTAATTGTAGGTCTTCAGGTTGTTGGTTACCTCAAATAGTTTGTCCATTCCTTGATTACCCTGTGAGTTATTCATGTTACTTCAGTCTGTAAGGTCCTCAGATCAAAAGAATCAAAAGGGATTTAAAAAGAAAAACTCAATGCAAGTTGTGAGTATAGTTTTAACAGGATAAAGTGGTGTCGTGTCGGTATGTCAGGTGTTGTAATCCTCGAGTGCTGTAACTCACTCTCTCTCTGATGCTCTGTCTGTGGGAGTGAGATCAAATGAATGATAAATAATTCATAATAATCTGAAGCCTCATTTTTAAACAAGTAATATTTATACTAGTTTAAATAAACTATTTGATTGTATTTCCTGATCTTTGCTGAACAACAGTTTTGTGTGAGAGGAATTAAAGGCCTGTCCCAAATATAAGCTCACTGCGTTCACTGATTTAAGCAAATAATAGCCCGGGCTACTAATTGAAGTTTAAGGCTGAGGTGAGACCTATCAGCAGCAATGTTATCTTTAAATAGACTCCTCAGAGTGCTTGTTTTGTAAAGGGCGGTAAATAACTTTCTGAGCCTATCTAAATTGTCCATTTCTCCCATCTTTAAGCTTTGCGTTTTCTCACAATTTTTTGGAAAAAATGGCAGGAAATAGGTTTCAGTTTCGGAAGTTTAATTTTGATTTCATTGTCTCTTGTTCATTAAAAAAAGAAGTCTTTATTAGAGTAACTGCTTATATAGCCTGATAGGTGGTGTCGGCTCTGTGCAACTTGCCCCACTTGTCTTACTTCTACACCGAGTTAGAGCTGGAGGTGTGTGTGTGCGTGTGTGTGTGTGTGTGTGTGTGTGTGTGTGTGTGTGAGATAGAGAGAGATTGTCTCTGACTCCAGCACCTCTGCTCTCTGCACAGCTGCACCGACTGCATGTTTGTTTCTATCCATTAAATATTTATTCAGCTGAAATATTTCAGCTCATCAGACGGCCAACATAAACGGATCTTAACAACACCTAAACATCTGTTTCAGTTGTAACACTCACGTATTCTGATATTCTGGTGTAAAGTAGAGCCATCTGAGCTCAGTTTCCTCTGAGATGTTTGTTGTTGTGGGTGAACACAAAAGGAGGTGGAGTGCTTCTATAAGGTGACCCTGATCAACCATTATTTCATTTAGGCCACCGCCACATAGCTACTCTATATGTTTTGGTCAAACCCTCATGTGGAAGGTAATCAATGTGAGTGCTTTCAACCTTTTTTCACTCATATCCTAATAGCATTTTGTACGTTCAGTATAAAGACTGAATCTTTTGAGGAGAGAGGCGTACAGTAAATCAATGCTTGTTGTGGTCTATGTCAGATTGTGGAGGCCATACAGTGTCACCTGTGACCTTGTCGTACAGCAACAATACATAGATATATTGGGGGCATATTATTTAGCGTAATTTATTTTAATTAAGGAAAAAAATCACAGTTATACACTATAATTTGGTGGACCCTAGGAAGATTAGCAATGCTTTAGGGCACAGCTAATGGGGAGTCTAACAAATAATCAAATAAACAGAATTTAATTGTTTTCCTGTCTCTTGATAAAAATGTTCCTCTGGTCTTAACAGTTTTGGGGTTTAGAGATGATGTCATCTCCGCCCACATGTAGCTTCACTTTTCATTCATTTTATTTTTTATTTTTGTCAGATTTTCAGTTCTCTGCTCCGCTCCTCTGTCTGAGTGTTACTGAACAGACTCCACCTCCTGACCCTCCTCACCTCCTCCCTGCTGCTCTGCTCTCTCTCCTCCTCCATTCATCCTCCTGTCACACACACACACACACACACACACACACACACACACACAGGCAGGCACAGTCATGCACACACACTTAAACATAGAAACACACTGAGTTTTGAGTAATACGTGGTTGGTTTGATATATAATTAAAAAACAAAACAAATAGCTCACTTACTAATGTAGTCTGTAGTAGTCTACTGCAGTTAACACTAAACATACCCAAAGTTAGCAGCTACCTGCCATCAATTTGACCTTACTGAGATGATTTTGCTGGAGCAGTTGATAAAATAATCTGCAGGGCTTAAAGTTCTCTGCTCTGGGCTGTTTTAGTTTTGAAAACAGATAGTTATATGTAGATAATTTTATTTTTATGGAACGTATTCATGCACATTTTTTACCTGTCCTGTACCTGTTTACATATACAGCAAGAAGAAGTGCTGTATTTTTATTATTAATGTAGATTCAAGTGTATTTGTTTTGTGTTCATATCATTGTCTAAATTTTTCAGACTAATTTGGCGATCACATTCACCTCAGCTCTCTTACGAGTACAGCTCATGACCACGCTATGTTTTTAGCTTTGGGAAGCGACTTGATGGCTGTGTAGTAAGCATTATGAAGTCCACTGTATTTTACATTTACAACACACAGATGTTTATGGGCTTAATGAATTAATTTATAATTGAAGTCATTTTTGGCATAGGTTTATTTTATAGATAGTTTAATTGCAAACTAATACACAGGCTAGATAAGATTTGGAATCAAAAACATACATGTCCTTAAAATAATTTATTTTCATAAGAGTGCAGTTGTGTTTCTAGTAAAACATTGTGCTAACCATCATTGTGGCATGTTGTAAGTAACCTTACAGCGAACACATCAGCAATAAATAAAAAACAATACATAAGGTCTAATGACTCCTAAGTGGCCTGCAAATGTTCTGACCAGTCATAAATATTTGTGGTTTTAAATATTAATAGCTATTTACAAACAGAATGGGCTAAAACGCACAAGAGGCCTAACTCTCCTTTACAATGATTCAACACAGGATTCACTGCAATCAAACAGGCGAACTCATTATGAAATTCATTCATTCATTTTCTGTAAATGCTTATCCTGTCAGGGGTCAGGGGTGTGCTGGAGCCTATCCCAGCTGACATTGGTCAAGAGGCAGGGTACACCCTGGACAGGTCACCAGACTATCACAGGGCTGACACAGAGAGACAGACAACCATTCACACTC
>JAPZEB010000001.1:23013389-23026471 GCA_029783705.1 Chaetodon striatus
TAGGTACCCCAACAGAGGGGGGACCAAAAATGGGGATGGTACAGAACAGTTGTATTGGTACCATCCACAACTTTTCACAGTGGAAACTGAAAAAAAGCGCACCGAACTGAACTGTACCGTGCTGTACTTCACTAACACTTTTAATGAAGGTAAAACAGCCTATTAAGTCTAAATTAGCCTGTACTAGTTGTCTAAATGAGCATGTATTCATGTGCAGGGCACTATTTATAATTATTCAGTGCTATAACTTTGCAGAGTGGACAGTGAAAGCAAACAGATCTGTCCATGCCATACCAAATTCTTTATTTTATTCCAAGACTTTTACATTGTTGGATTTGGCATCAATAGCTAACCAGCTAGGGAGACTCAAGATGAGCCACTGCTGTCTTGGTTGGGGAAAAGGTGTCAGGCAGTCGATGTATTACACACATTTCAGTTGTAGAGGCTTCACATTTTTACAAGTGGGGAATGTAAGAATTTCTTTAGGCCTACAACACTGATAAATAAAAATTAAAATGTTAAAAAAAAGGTTTAATTCTGGTGTAATTTTTTTGTCAGAGCCACTGGAGAGGGTTTGAAGAGCCACATGTGGCTCTGGAGTCGCAGGTTGCCGACCCCTGTGTTAGCAGGAAGAAAAAAATAGTTCCTCTTTGTTGTTTCACTCGCTGTTGAAAATTCTTGCTGATGAAAACAACCTCCATCATTCAAAAGTGACAAATATAACTCAAAATAAAGTGTAATTCAACACAATAACTATCTATATGTGTGAGAACGTTTCAAAGCAACAAAACATTTGTAATTCATCTTATTAATTCTACGTTTCACTCCTCCTCCCACCTGCATCAGTAGCTGGATTAAACGCCGGAGTGGTTCCTCCACAATGTTAAATGTCTCTAGCTGACCAAATGATTATAGGTTATTAACCTCTCACAATGTAAAACACTGGTCATTCAACCAAGTTATCCTTGCACTACTGTCAGAGAGCGTGTGCCCTTATGTCAGAGATGAACAACTCCGCACTTCTTTTATACTTTTTTATATGATCTTTTTTACTGTATCTTGTTGTAGCTTTAGTTTTGCTATATTGATGCTGTTTCTCTTTATATTTGTAAAACTTCACACATTACACAAACTCAATAAACGCAGCTCACAACATTTCATGTTGTCTGATCTTTATTTGATTTTTTCTTAAGTGTTTTTTACTCCTCTTTAGGCATGAAAAAAAATGAAGGTCATATTTTTTAACATGCTATTTTCAGGAAGTTTTTGGACAGCATGCGTTTAAACCTATCCCAGCTGACACTGGGCGAGAGGCAGGGTACACCCTGGACAGGTCACCAGACTATCACAGGGCTGACACAGAGAGACAGACAACCATTCACACTCACATTCAGACCTACGGACAATTTAGAGTCACCAATTAACCTGCGTGTCTTTGGATTGTGGGAGGAAGCTGGAGTAAACCTGGGAAACCCACGCTGCCACAGGGAGAACATGCAAACTCTGCACAGAAGGGCTACCCCACCCAGAGTCTGAACCCCCCACCCTGGGTTTAAACTAGGAGCCCTCTTGCTTTGAGGCAACAATGCTAACCACTGCACCCCTGTGCCGCCCTCATCATGCCATGATATATGCAATAACCAAGATCAGTATATATGCTGTAAAAGTTGCATTAGAAGGCCAGAGGCCAAAGTTATGTAATTTTTTGGTCTTTACTTGTGGAATCACATTGATGTGACATCTCTCATTATCTCATTATTTCTGCTATTGAAGGGCTTCTCTTATTTGTGATTTTAGAATTACTGAAAGACCCCATTGCACTGTTAATAGCCCTGATGTATATTGTCCTCACATATCTTCTTCAAACTTACTGTGACTTCAGTCTAATTTCTATTAAACAAGCTTTATTGGCAATGATGTGTATAACAATATCCCTAACACAATTAGAAGCGAGTCTAGAGTCGAGACAATCAACATTCAAGAGAAACTTTGACTGGAAACAAATTACATCAGGACTGAACGACAAATGCAAAGCTGAGTTGTTAGTCTAATTTTCTGTGGTCATAAAACCTGTAGTTTGAACACGTGACCTGGTAAACAGAAGATTCATAGCAAAACAAAAACCACCACACACTTCTTATACTGGCCTGCTTAAAGGAACATCAACATAAAATAAGTTCATTTACAAACTACGAACACTTCATCACCCTCATTCTCCGTCCCTCACTGTCTCAGCAGACACATCCACCAGCTCTGTCTTCCCTCTTCACCCCTGCTCCCTTATTTTCCTCTGTCTTTCAGACCACATCCATCCACTTACATTAAAGATGCATACAGCTCTCGTGGCCCTCTTTCTTCTTGCCTTCAGCATACCTTTTATTCTCAGCTACTTACTGTATCCTATAAAAGCACACACACACATTACACACCCAAGTGTTGCAGCATGCACGGGAGAAAATGCCTGAGGACTAAACGCTGCTGCTTGATTCATGCTTTCACCAGTGTTAGGACTTAGAGGCCATTTCAAGGCCTCGTGTGTGATTTATTTATAAGGACTTCTAAAATTAACAGCTGAAAGTGTTTGACTGGAGTAAGATCTCAGAGACGGGGAGGGGGGACTTTGTGGGGAAGAAAACCTCTCAATGCCATTTTCTCATTTTTCTCTGACAGTGGCAGCTCCAGACTTATTGGACCCTAAATCCGCCACTCACAACACCAAGCCCCGCCTCTCCTTCTCCACAAAGCCAATCACACTGACTCCCCGGGAGGAGAGTGAGGTGAGCCAGAAAAGAGCCAAGTCCAGATTTTAAAAGTGACTTTTTGAACCTATTTTTCCACAAGCTGGTTATTCCACAGTGGTATCATTACTGGTTGTTTCAGGAGACCTCCTGTATGTATGTGGGTTGATTGCTCAGTTGTAGTGTTTACGTAGGTGGTTGCCACAGTGATGAAATGGAAGACGGTGTCAGCCATCTTTCTTTTGGTGGTTCTGTACCTGGTGATTGGAGCAGCAGTCTTCAGATCCCTGGAGCAGCCTCATGAGAGGTAGGCAGGTTAAATATATCACTTCCTGTCTGTCTGCCTCACGACCAGGAAAGCCATCTCTCCACCGTCTATTCATCCAGTCGTCCATTTATCAGTCCCACCCCTGTTACCTCTCAGGCATTTCTTCATTGTAACTGTGAGCCGCATCTTTGAACTCAGTGTGAGGCAATGTGGATGCTGTGATATTATATAATTATTGACCCCTTTTAAATCTTTATTTTATTGTAAAACTATTAATAATTCTGTCTTTATTTAGGTTTTTAAATGTAAATTGATTTTTAATGGCAATTTTTCACTTCTAAAACTTAAAAAAAATCCTCTAATAAAGGTACGCAATGACTAAATGACAATGATTTGTCTAAATACTTTATAAGGAAAAATATTATTTCAGGTGCTGCTGGATTATGGAGTCAAAATAGGATCAAAAGTATCATAGCTGTGTATCAACCTTGACTGAATACATAAAGACCTTTTATGTCTAAATACATTTAAATGTGTGACTGTGTAAAAATGTTTTGATCAAATAAATTAAAATGTTTAAATATGTAAAAAATATCTGAACAAATAGATTTAATCTTTGAATCTGTGAGGGCTGTGTCCACATAGTGTTTTTCTTTAGCAGAAAAGTGCTGGCAGGGGCGTGTGGGTTTTGTTTCTAAGACAACAATATCTTGATGCTAACATTAGCCAGGTAGCTAACACAATGCTACATTAACAGAGGGTTGACTGCACAGTCAACCTCAAGCTTACAAAGTGAACACCGATAACCAAACAAACGCAGTTTCATTAAGACAGCTGAAACTAAAATGAAAGTTAACATTGCTCTCCTCACAACCAGACCAATGCGAAGGTTTGTTATTGAGAGTGCATGTGTTTGGATAGTACTGAGCATACCACTGGATAAACAAGACTTGAATTATACTGCATGAGTTGTGTCAGAGCTTGTGACTGGACTTTAACTACTTGAGTACATTTTCCATGGAGGCATGTGAGAACAAGTTTTCCAGTTAACACAGCACGACTTACTCATTTGAAAATGTCCATTTTGCAAGGGAAATATTCCTTTAAGTAATACCACTGAAGAAGAAAAACAAATATTGAACTCTGCTGCAGGATAGACTTGGGCCTGCTAGTTTGCTCTTCACTGATTGGCTTAGAGCCAAAATGCAAACTCTCACAAGTCCAGTACTTTTCATACAGTTTCAACCAACACATTTTAGTAAAGGAGAATTTGCTGTACAGCAATCAGCTCTTGTCAAATAAGAGTTTTGAGAGGGGCGGACTGTATCACAGTTAAGCTTCACATGCTTCCTCTCCTTTCTCTCTCCTAGCGCCCAGCGCTTGGCCATCCTGTCCCAGAAGCTGGAGTTCCTGTCCAGACACTCCTGTGTCAACCAGACCCAGCTGGAGGAGCTGGTGAAGGTGAGCCTGACGTCATATCAATGAGTGGATTATTGCCATTATTTTGTGACTCCTTGTGGTTGTTTTGTGCTTTTTTGTGTCTCTTTGAGTTAATTTTGGTCATTTTGTGTTGCTTTTTAGTTGATTTGTGTCCAAGTGGTCGTGTTGCTTTGCATCGCTTTGTAGTCTTTTGACAAAATGGTCAGTACTTGTTCATTTAGTGATTTAGTGTTTACCTCACCAGTACAGTGTGACAAGCTCACTTATATACTCCAGTGCCAGATCACTTAGAGCCTTGTATGCCTTATATGCAGAGACCAGTGTTCACAGCTTTGCTAGGAGTTTGTTATTAAACTGCAAACTGAGTGTAAAGCAGAGAACATGTATTCAGTCTGGCACACCTGGTACAGGCTTTGGCTGCAGATGTCATGTGATGGTGTCAGAGACGGTGCTTTAAGAATCACTGTAAGTCTATAAGCACTCAGGAAAGACTTTAAGTATTATGTGTGTATTGGTCACAGCTGTAATTGAGCACAGCTGCAGTGGTTTCAGCACCATGGACAGCTCACGCTGCTTCACAGACGTAGAAGGAAGAAATGTGGCTGTTTCTGTTTTTGTTAGTCCGGCCCTGCTCTCATTCCCCAACTATTAAACCCTTCTGGGCCTCCTACATTCACCTTAATGCATTCTCTTTGACAGCGCCAGATTTTCACATCGCACACAGTCATCTCAACTTTTATATATTTCCATCTTTAATTCATTAGACAGGCACACAAACACACATTCCTGTCTGCACCGCCAGAAGAAACACAAGGCTCTAAAGCACCTGCTTAAATGTTTCATAATATTGTTATTTACTGCAGCAAGAAAGTTACAATGTGTGTGTTTTTATGAAAGTGTCTGCTGGCAACTCTTTGATAACTGTTGATCTGAAACACAAATCTCTCCTCCTCCTCCAGCAAGTTGTGTCTGCTATCCGTTCAGGAGTGAACCCTGCAGGGACGCTGACTAACCACAGCAGCCTGTGGGACCTGAGCTCTGCCTTCTTCTTCGCTGGGACTGTCATCACAACCATCGGTACGACACACACACACACACACCCACACACACACTGAAAGTTTTCAACTTTAGCATTGCGCTTGATGAGAGTGTGGATGTGAATGACATGCCATGTTTGTTGTAGTAAGATCATGTGATTTGACTGTAAGGGAGGAACTCTGCTGCCTGTAACCAAGGCCTCAAACAACAGAGAGTGAGGACATAGCTCAAGGTTTTATGAAGCAATTTGAGGAGCGAGGGATTGACATTATATTGATATGGCACACTGATCAACAAGAACATTTTTACAAAAGCACTTAATATCAAAAAGGTTGCCAACCTCTGATTTAGACCATCGTTGGTTCAGACAAATTAAAGAACTACCGCACATAGTAGATTTTCTGGTGTGGTTGTTTATTCGTCTGATGTGTCACACTCCTAATTATGTATTACAGCATCAATTCAAATAATTTAAATGTCAGTAAGTGAGTAAATGTTAATGTATGCAGACGCTCCTCAAAAGAAACCTGTTATGGTCACTTATGTAACTTCCTGCTGTGAGAAGTGGAGGGATCACCCACTCTATAGCTCCTTCCTGGATATAATCAAACTAGTGCTCAGTGTTGTCTCCATATATTTACAGTGTGGGCATGATTTGATTATAAAAGTTATGTTACTTATTCTTATTGTAAACTAATGCAAAAAGGCTAGAATTGGTGCATAAAAGTTCACCAGTATGCAGGGAATTAAGTGTTTGATGCTTACATTTTGCTGGCGGAGGACCCCCAACTCCCTGTTTCATGTGTCACCCCCCAATATTGATACAAAAGCTACACCCTTGCTCAGTCTGCTCTTTCTTTCTGTCCTCTCTTCAGGTTTTGGGAACATCTCTCCCCACACAGAATGTGGAAGGATCTTCTGTATCATCTATGCGTTGCTGGGGATACCTCTGTTCGGCTTCCTGTTGGCTGGTGTAGGAGATCAGTTCGGCACCATATTCGGCAAGGGTATCGCCAGAGTGGAGAAAATGTTTGTGGTGAGTCTGGAGTAACATACAAACGCGTAGGGTGGACAGACGCACAGATACTTCACCTCACAGGAGAATTCACAGAAGTTTATGGTCTGCAGGCGGAAAGTCTGTATAAGCTCCCCTGAATAATTTACATCAAAGCACTCTCGACAATCTCCTCACCCACGCTAGCTTTTAGATCATATTTACAAAAGGCAGACATCTAATTTACCTACCACGCTGTATACTCTGATCCTCTGGGAAGATGGTTATAATTCTTCATCATGGTATATGTAACTATGTGATGACATGATATGTAAATATACAGTATACATTGTGATATGCTGGAAAATCAATTGAGCTGAGTTGTTTATAGAGAAATCAATTCAATTCAAATTCTCTACAGGCTAAGCTAGAAACCATGAAAGAAAACATCTGCTACAAAAAGTAAAATAAAAAAATACATTGTAAATTCAGCTGAGAGCTTACAGCATGTATGTGAGCTATATGTGTGTGAATGGTCCACTTTAGATGCAGTGTGAACAAACCCTTTGACCTGAATTTACACTTGAGTGGATAATTTTCTATCTGGGTCTTTAATTTGAAATCAAAATTAAAGATCCACCTGTTTTCGCTTGCTTTTGATTCAGTCTGAGGCTGCGCCATGGCTTTTTTAAAAGTCTTCTCCTAACTTATTTCTAACGTCCTCTTACTGCTTTTTAAAAATCTGTTGTCACTTTTATTCTATTTCTCACAACTTTCAATTTTATTTTCTTTCTTTTGATTTTGCCTTTATCATGTTAGTTGTTGTTTAGCTTTTCCACTGTAAAGGTTCAGCGTGCGGTATTTAGGGGGGATATATTGATAGAAATGGAATATGATATCTACATAGGGATCGGGTCCTCGCCCACAGAGTCCGCCATGTTGCACTGCCGTGTTTCTACAGTAGACCAGAATGGAAAACCCAAACACTGGATCTAGACAGGCCATTCAGATTTTCACGTGGAGATGAAGAGACCTCTGCAGATAATTCAGCTCCTGGTAAAAATCTCCTGAACAAAGAGCACTGAAGTGAATCTAACCTGGAGAAGTTTCAGCTGGTTGCAATTTGCAAGTCTCACCACTAATGCCACAAAATCTCCCTCAATCTTACACGCTGTTGCTCTAAACCGCTAGTAATTGTTAGTTTTGATTGAAAGCTTGTTGTAAAGCCACAAAACAGTAGGTCAGTCTTTAAGCAGCTGACGCCAGGACTCAAACAGAGTCTACCAAGTCATTCTTGTGTCCAAACTCTAAAATGCTAAAACTATCTGAATGAGAGGCAGGTCTCCTTGTAAGTGATGTTGTTGTTGAATGATGCTTTTTTGAGGTGATTAATTTGTTTGTCAAACTCTCTGAATATTTAATTAAAGACAGTATTTCTAATACGAGATAGGTCAGGCTGAAAGTGAGGCTTCAGCATTAACATGTTGTAACGAGCCTGCAGATCCCGATAAGAGAGACAAAGCTCAAAAGCTCTTAAAGCTGAAGTTGCTGTGATTACTTTGCTTTCTAGTCTTGAATGAAACGAGCAGAAGTCTCAATCCAGACTGTGTAATTCAGAATGATTTGCTCCTTGTGCCGCTCTCAGGGCACCCGAGGGACTCAGTAATGAATATTATGATTAAGGCTGAGGACAGAGGACAAAAGTTCATTGTGTAAGTGTGTGTTTGTGTGCATGTTTGTCAAAGCCTTATTGCTCTGTGCCCAGACTGTGCGACACGGCAGCATTATCCTCACTGAATACTGTAAATGTCTTTTCTTTTCTACTGCACCCAGGGGACCAATTTGTGGAATAATGCTATTACTGCGTACAGCATCTGTCTGTTTTACTGTTTCACTTCAAAAACAGTTGTCGGTCGGTTCCAGTTTGGGCCAGACTGAAATATTTCAACAACTATTAGATGGATTGCTTTGAAATTTTGTGTGAACATTTGTGCTACAGAGAGAATGACTCCTACTGGCTTTAATGATATTCTGATATTTCCTCTGAGAGTGTGGCCTTTGGTTTTGAATGAAAAGTCTCAATAAAAACTGAATGGGAATTTGGCACACGCCTTAAAGTCCAGCTTAGGATGAACTGATTTGTAATCACTTTGGTGACACTCTGGACTTTTCATTTAGCCCCATCAGCGTTATCAGATCAAACAGCAACACTCATGACATTCACATCTTTTTCAGCTATACTTTGTGTTTAATGCTAAATAACAAATGTTAACATGCTAACACGCTAAAGTAGGGTGGTGAAAAATGTTAAACATTACACCTGTTAAACATTAGTATGTTAGTATTGTCAGTTAGTATTCTGATATTAGCAATCCTCACAGAGCTGCTAGCATGACTGGAGACTCTCGGACTCACACGCATGCCACATCTTTTACCACCTGGGAAATGTGGATGCAGCTCTTTTGCCAGGTAGAGGGAGTTCCAGGGGTCCTCAGAAACATGGGGAATAGTTTATTTTAAAAATTAAATTCATTATAGACGTGAGCCCAGTGTGAGCAAGAGTTGTAAAAGTTACTCTGATCAAAGGTTTCTCCTCCTCCGCAGTTATCTCCTCAACTGTAGCTGACAATGGTCTTAATCATATCTAACAACCAAAATGTTTTCTGATGGACGTGCCTGAAGCAAAATTTTATCAAATTGAATCAGATGGATCTAATGTGCAACAATTTAGGGGTCCTCGACATGAAAAAGGTTTAGAACCACTGCCCTAACCTAACCATGTCATATTAAGTGGATACAGAGCTGAGGAACATTTTATTCGGGTTCCCAATATGTCCTATATAGAGCTGGGGAACACAGGACATTGGGAACACAGGAATGACCCCGTTAAGGGACCATATTTTAGCATGAAAATATATATTGGATCTGGTTTCTCTGTGCCAAAGAGGCAAATAATTATCCTAAGACCTTTAACACACAATAAACACTGAGGACCAAAGCTTCATGTATGTTTGCAGTGATCAAAAACAGACCAAACAGATCAGATCTCTACAGAAGTTGTAAAGGTGCCTGTTGCATCATATTGCTGATTTCCTCTTCCTCCCTGTCTCCTGCAGCACTGGAACATCACTCAGACAAAGATCCGCGTCATCTCCACCCTTCTGTTTGTGCTGTTTGGCTGCCTGCTGTTTGTGGCGCTCCCAGCAGCCATCTTTAAACACATCGAGGGCTGGTCTGCGCTGGAGTCCCTTTACTTTGTGGTCATCACCCTGACTACTATAGGATTCGGAGACTTTGTGGCAGGTACAAACACAACACAGACAGACATGTTGAACTTGTTTGTCTCTCTGCATCATGCCTGTCCACCTCTCCAGTCTATAGGTATATGCTACAGTTGTTGTCTCTGTCTCTGTGTCTAGGTGGCTCAGAAATAGAGTACTTAGATTACTATAAACCAGTTGTATGGTTCTGGATTCTGGTGGGACTGGCCTACTTCGCTGCCATCCTCAGCATGATAGGAGACTGGTTCAGAGTCATCTCCAAGATGACGAAAGAATAGGTATGAGGCTGCTTCACTCATTGCCTTCTTCTTATTTTATTTTCAACTTCTTTTTGTCATTTTTTCCTTTTTCTCTCTACACACCTGTTTGTCTGTCACTGCATACGTTTCCACCCTCTCTGTCTCTGTGCATACAGTGACACACAGGTTATTCCTGCTACCTGGTTACAGTGCCATGCCTCTGCCTCAACTTTTGCCCTCAGCTTAACTTCATTTCAATGATAAGACTGTTTTCTAATCCAATCCACCGTCTGCCGCCCAAACACATGAACACTTAAGTCTTATGCCATTACCATGAGCATCTCCAGAGGGAGCGTGAGAAAGAGGTCGTTTGGACGATGTGTGATGATGTCCCTATCAGAAAATCTTTCCAGGAGTGTGTGTGCTCTAAATATAACACAGGTTATGTAAATAAATTGTTTCCAGGAAGGAACATCTGTGAGTTTTCACAGGGACCCTTAATTAAAACACCTGCAGAATAAAACAGGTGATACCTTTGCTGTACTAAGAGTTCACAGGTGTTTAAGTTTCAGTGAGAGGGGAGTGTGAATTAAGATTTGGTTACAGTTCTTAACTAACAAACACTTTCTCATAGAAGAGTTTCGTGGAACAATGTTTGACAAGGACAGGCTGACATGACACGGTGTACCCATTAGTTAAACATAATTGGTTGAGTGATATTGGTTTGCAGCTGCTTAGTGCTGATGCATGATGCATTGTATGCTTGTGTGTGTTCATCAAAGCTCGCCATGCGTTCTCATGCTGAAGTCCTGCTGTGATACCTCATAATCTTACTGGCCTGTAAACGTGTGGGTGTGTTGTTATCATTAGGCGCTGTGATACAGTCAGAACTAGATGCAGTATTTGAAGTGTGTTTTCTTCCCACAGAGTCCTTTGTCGCTCTGAAGTGAGACCTTAATGGCTGCTGTCCCATTTTAATGAGATATAAGACCAAAACTGAAGCATGTGTCCCATTAAGGCATTTAATTATCCTGGTCAACAAAGGTGATTTGCCTCACCTCTTCCTTTCTGTGTGTCAGTCTGCCCTTATTGTCATTTTTAGAGGGAGATATAGATGTACTTGCTATTTTGTGTTGTTTTGAATTAAATCAGAAGCAATACTGGGACAGCTGACTGTATTCATTAGTAGTAATTGGTCTGCCATCATCATGTCTTTAATGTTTGGAGAAAAGGTACAAACCATACAGTTCGCTCTCAGCTGTTCTCTCCTGTTACTGGTGCTTACAAATGTAAGGGGCAAAAACATTTTATAATAACACAGATCCTTTTAATTGAGGCGTTTCATAGCCTTGCGTCACAGTTGTTAAACTAGAGTAAAAAAAGATGCAACGTAGGGAGTAAAACTGTGTTCACTGAGAGAGGTGTTTCATTAATTTAGATTCAGTGTGACAGCACAGTCAGTTCTTGAAGAATATAGCCTTGTCTACTTAAGTTAATTTTTAATATTTAAATATTTTAGTTTTTAGATGACAACATGCGTCAAGGTGCTCTCTTCAACATAATGAACGTCTCTGCTGTGACATCAGGCTCTGTTCATTGTTATCTTAAAGTGTACTCAACTGTGTGTGTGTGTGTCACATTTTCCATGGCTGATTAATGCTCTGTGCAGTCCTGTCTAGTTGCAGATACATTGTTTCAATGTAATTGAGTTGACTTCCTGGTCAGTGACGTCCTCACTCCCTATTTCTCTCTCGCTCGATTTTTTCTCTTTCAAATGCAAAACTGTCACAAACTGGCTCACTGAATGTGACAAGCAGGGAGTCCACACAAAACATTTACATAAAACAACCATAACTTATGAAACTATGACGAACTCAAATGAACAGTGGAGTGTGTAGATCAGAAAAGATGCAGGGTGCATGTCTGCTGCAGGAAGGGAGAGCAGGTTAGCACATGGGGCAGCTGTAACAGCCAGCAAGGCCCAGGTGAGCTAAATCAAGCCAGTGACCGTCCCATGTCAGCAGCTCCGTGATGCAAACACGTGGAGCCCCTCAGCAGCTAACACCAGAGTGGGCCCTTTTACTCCAACACAGAGGAGATGAATCTCAGCACCTTTCATAGTGAGGATACTTATCATTATACATGCACAACGATCACTTTAGATGACTGGACACAGATTATTGTGTTGACTTACTGTCGCAGCTTTTAAACATGACCACCTATAAAGTGTCACAACTGCTGTCAAGCTGTCAGAGGCTCACTGGGTCTACCTTGGGGGCACACAGTGGTCTCTCTTTAATCTGATGCTAACAGCACTGCGGTGTCTGTCTCATACAGCCCATTCTTCCTGTCGATCACTGTCTCCAACAGTAGGGGGGGCGTCACAAAACACACAAGTGTGTTATTAATACTAAGATTTTTGTGCATACTGTGTACCAGATAATTAAAGGACCATACCATGGATTTATATCACAGCCACAAATCATATTCAGAGGACGGGAAAATTAAATAAAAACAGCCAAACAACACTGACATCCTAACAGAGATTAAGGTATTTGGTCAGCAACTGACAAGACTTTGATGTCTGAGTGTCTGTGAATAAACCAGCAAGCTCATTTTCAGAGCAGTCAGAGTTTATATTAAATTGCTACAAGACTGAAGATACAATATATTCTCATAGAAAGATCTGTATTATATCCCTACAAAATGGACTGCACTTGCGCTTTTATAGTCTTCTAACCACTCAAAGCGCTTTTACACTACATGTCACATTCACCCATTCACACACAGTCACACAGTGGTGGCCAAGGCTACCATACAAGGTGCCATCTGCTACGCAGTAACCATTCACACGCACTCACACGCCAATGAAGCAGCCACCAGGAGCAGTTTGGAGTTCAGTATGTTGCCCAAGGATACCTCAACATGCGGACTGGAGGAGCCAGGGATCGAATTGCCTACCTTTCGATTCATGGATGACTTGCTCTACCTCTGAGTCAAAGTTACTGTGGTTAGGTTTAGGGAAAGAAACTTGGTGAGGTACCTTAACATGACTCGAAGTTCACGGGGTTCTGAAAATGTGTC
>JAPZEB010000001.1:23037312-23055276 GCA_029783705.1 Chaetodon striatus
TATTTGGGATTACACATAACGCCACCTACTAGTAACGAAAACTGCATATTTTCAGACTATTTGATGGTCACAAACATCAGTTAGGTCAACAGTGGAGAAACATACCATAACCACAAACACACAGCTGGAGCTACAGCCTGCAATGGGCAACAGGTTAGGGGCAACAAGCAAAGAAGTAGGGGCAAGGGCCACCGGGCAAGGGGCAAGGGGCAACGGGCGTGGGTGCGAGGTCCCACCCAATGCTGCTTGCAGCTTTAATAAAACATTGCCTTTGCTGGTCAGTCGGCCTGATAGCTAAAAAGCTGTTGGGGTTTTTTAACAAACCTCGCAACCCAGGTTTCATATTGATGGATAATAATGATCTATAACGCCTGAGTAAAATATTTATTAGCCATTAATAAAGCCAATTACAACTTTTAAGTCCTTTAAACAGGGTGACTTGAGTGTGGTATACATGCGCTGCATTGCTGCGTCCATTTATGACTCACTCCCTCTAAAAAAATGCACCTGTGGTTTATATTTAACACTGCAGATTACATAACTTAGTATTTAAAGTAACTTATACACACTACATGAGTTAAACTTGTCTTTTTGTCTCTTCCCCTCCGTCCTGTTCATACAAACTGGTCGACACTTCCTGTCGGTGACTCTCCTCTGGCCCTGAGAACTGCTGCTTACACAGTGTTGCCGGGTGAAGAATGGGACAAATCATGCATACAGCAGGGGGATCGACGGTCAGTCAGTCTGTCAGGTTTAAAGACAGACACACACACACACACGCACACATGCATACACAAACACACACTCTCCAGTCTGAGTGCCAGTGATAACACAGCTCAGCGGACCCATCTCCTCATTTCCCGTGTCCTCGTCCAGAGTTGGTTCTGGCACTGCAGCTTCCGCTAACAGCTCCAGCCAGAGACATCAGAGCAGGACGGTATCCGCTCTGAGGTGTGTGACTGTGCCGTCTCCTCTCTGTTCCCATAACCCAGCACGCCCTGCTGCCCCTTCACCCACTGCCAGGCCGTAAAGACACAGGAAATACATGAGTGAATGAGCAAACCAGGTGATTGTGAAACCTCAGTGACGCTGCAACAGGAATCTGATTAACATCCATTGTGTCCCATCTTAATGTGTCCTTACATGGCCTTAGAAGAACAAGAGGTCAAAAGGTCGGCACACATCAATACCTTTAATGCTAACATCAGAGGAGGAGATCAATCTTATTGATCGAGAGCAGTGTTCCTCTGACGTGTCGTAAAGGCTAAACCTGAGAGGTGCCACTCATCATTTCTGACACAGCTCCCATGTGTTAGTCTTGTCGCAGTCAGTCAGCATGAAGGACACTTAATGGTTTAAGTTGTGGGACGCTGACGTGCAATAAGGTGCTGTTAATTAAAGGAGCATATCTGAAGTTAAACCCCAAAATTTAGAAAAGGGAGTTATGACAGGACTACATTTGGTGTTGATTTCAGCTGTTTTTGTGTTCAGCTGTTGTTTCAGTGCTTTTTGTTTTTACATCTCAGTTGCTCTAATGTGTCTGTAAAGTTGCAAAGTTATACTGTAAAGCTCAGTCTAAGTACAGTGGCTGTGGCTGATGCAGCAGTCCGCAGACCAGCCCATCACTGATCACTCTAATATCGCAGACGACCTCATAAAGCCAAACAGAATTACCGTATTATTACCAAACTCCATCACGGGGAAATTAGTTTGCTTCCTAATCATCTCTTGTAATAGCACACAATACACTTCCTTGTGTCTTTTATGAGCAAACGCTAATTTGGTGTGCTTTAAAATTTGGTGTGTGAATGAGGAGCTGCATTATTGAAGAGGCTGAGTGTATCCTGACTAACGTGAACTTTAACCACATGTAAGGTGGACTGGATGGAGCCCTCTGTTCTACATCCTGCAGGGTGTGAAGTAAGTAAATCAATTATGAGGTTAGGGACAACATTGGCTAGTGATTTATTATAATATAAAACATGACGTGTTGTCACCTGGTGGAGACCAGGGTGGAACAGAACTGGGAAATTAAGTTTCTCTTAAGATTCCTCTGTCTTCATTTCCATTGTGCCAGGTTCTTGCATAAAATACACTGAGCCCTGTATGCATCGGCTTGTACCAATGTCAGCCATGCTGCAAATTCTTGGCTAAATAGTTATTTTTATTGGAATTTGCACTTCCCCATGTCGTCCACAGTACGGTGACAGCTAGCTAGCTGAGAGTAGATCCTCTGCCCAGAAACAAAACATGAACATTGTTTTTCCCCTATCCTGATCTGTTTAATGTTACTGTAAGAGGCACTTAGTAAAATTAAAAAAAAAAAAAAAAAAAATGTTACCAATTATTTGTTACAATGCAACATAAAACTACCCAAAAAATCCTTCTTCCTGAATCTTAGTGTTTTTTTAGACTTTTGAAGAATTAATTTGAATACTAAGGCCTTTTTTTTTTAGATTAATGATTTCAGTGCCTTTGAAGAGGAATCCTGTTCTCAACTGTTTATCTAAATAAAAGCTAAATTGGCATCCTACACTATTATGATCATCTCTGGAGCAAACAGGTGTCTGTGTGAGGTAAAAGGCACGTCAAAAACAATTTGGCACTCTGAAAAACAAAAGATTTCTTTCATACATTACATACACAGTTGCTTGAGCTGAATTTATGCTTTTTCACTGTTAAGTCAGTTTACCACTGTTTTCTGGTTGTCCTGAGGAACCACAGAAAATTTCTCATTAGGTATTTTTTTTTCCTGCACTTGAGAGCTCTAGATGTTTCCTGCACTGACAGTCACACTCAGTATCACACTGCTGGACACTCACACAGCTTCTCTCCACATGGCTCAGGTTCTCCACCCTGTGGTGACAGAGTGTACTTGTATTACAGCTGTATGCATGCTCATGTGTTCATACTCTCACATACTTCCCGTGATTTCCTGTATCTTTTCAAGTTATCACATAATTGCAGCAAAGACAAGACACCCGTGTGTATGTAACAAAGAGACCACACAAGAGATGAAGCAGATTAAAGTTTAGTATTAAAAAGGGGGGAATGAGCTACTGGGCATCATTAACTATTTACAATGATAAAATAAACTAAATAAAAAACAAACTTATAAAATGCAGGTCTGGTTTCAACATTTACTGCAAAGATTTAAAAAATAAAAAAGTTTGTTTTCTTGACTTTAACTATAAAAATATCTAGAATATAAAAGACAGAGCAGAGAAATCTATAAAAACTGAGTTAGCTGCCATTAGTGATCAAGCGATATATTACAGGGGTGATACATGGATGATGCATAGCTGTTGTATATCATCTACTATTTACAAAGTTCAGGACATTTCTCACACACATATGAAGAACAAGAACAGAGCAAAAGAAAATATAGTACAACCTGTGGAAAAGACAAACTGATACAAAGTGAAGACATGATGATGGAGGAACAAACAGACCTGCCAGGTTTACATTCAGAGGAATCACAAAACAATCGTAGTTTCATTCGTTCGAAAACACTCAGGAAAATAATGCATCTGACAGTTACATTAAAATTGTCAAAATAGAGAGCATAATAAAAAGTAGTGGTAGAGTTTCCCTCTTCCTCTTCAACCTGCCTCGTCATCTTTCTTTGGTAAGTGGTTTATTTTATTTCTCATGACTTAAACCAAGATAAAATGAAGAACAGGTGGAGTGTAGCTGTGCCTTTTGCAGTTCTGAACAAAGGTGATGTAGGAAACAAAACCAAGTCACACACATTCACTCACACACACACACACACACACAGCCGGCCTCCCACCCCCCAAAAAGACAGAAAAGGTGCATCTTAAGTGACCAACATAACATTAAAGGGGAACACCACTTAAATGAAGAATTCCAGTGTTTTATAGCTGTCTCTTATTTTTAATTTAGAGAGTTGTAAATGTCTACTAATGTTTTTGGACAGTTTCAGGCCATAGGAATAATGTGTTTTAATTTTGAGAGTGGCCATAGGTCCCCTTTAGAGAGTGGATATTACTTTTAAAATCATGTATTTACTTTAAAGGTCAATGTGTAAAAAGTGGAGTGTGATTTGTATATATACAAGTGTGCATGTGTGCATTTCTACAAATAAATCACAAGTACAAGACAGTGTGTGTGTGTGTGTTTGTTTGTGTGTGTACATCAATCTACTGGACGTGACAGTTGTCTGCCTGTTCCTTCTCCCCACCACTTGGGGACAGACATTTCCTGTTGGAGCTGTCTGCAGAGGGACTCTGGAGAGGTATGGGCCCCAAAGCCTGTGGAGGAAGAACAAGGTAAGATGGATGAGAAGATTAAGAGAGTGAGACTAAAAACACAACAAGGTTGAAGGTGATCTTCTGGATTAAACACAGTCATCAGTGGGGGTCAGCCAAACAGGTGCCTGAGAATATTTCCCCCCTTGAGTTGTGACCAGAAACCTTTAAAAACTGTTTCACTTCACCACTCTACTCTTCCACTCATCAGACTGAGCAAGCAGCAGTGGTGGGCCAGGTGCAAGGACAGATCCAGTATTTTTACATATTTTAAAACATGTCTGGAGGGGAACTTTAATATTTCAGCTTGGTCTCTGGGTCATTTGATATTTTCCTCAATATGTGAGGCAAAGTCAGTTTGAACACAAAAACAAGGACAGAGATACGAACATTGCTGCAGGCACAGTCTCAGAGGAAAACAACTTTTGTTTGGACTGTCAAGCTGACTGTGGATGTGGGACATTCAGGAGGACACTCAGACTGACACATAACCGCTACAGCGACACTGACAGCTTACATTTAGATCTATTCATCTCTGTCCTCCTTTTCTGCTCTCTGCCTAGAGTCAGACGCCATTGTTTACAATACTCTGCTTTACACTGTGTAATGAGTATATTGTAGAACGCACTGACATGATTCACTGCATTAAAGAGCTCGCCTGGGGATAGACGGCACAGGTGGACAACTTTACTGTGTGTGTGTGTGTGTGTGTGTGTGTGTGTGTGTGTGTGTGTGTGTGTGTGTGTGACAGACAGAGATGGTTGCTGCTGCTCACCTTGCTGTCAGGTGCAGTCTGTTTGGCAGCCAGTCGAGGACTGCAGCGCTTCACTGTGGTTCTCCTCATGATGAACGGACTGGCCTCGCCCACAGGGATATCAGCAAAACCTGAGAGTACAAATGATGAGGAATATTACACACTGCTCTATTCCCATTATAGGTATTAAATGAAGTACTCTCCTTACAACATACTCTCTCTACACTACCCCGCCCTGAGAGTCATACAGTATTTTAAACCACTATAAATTAAGGCAGAGCATGTTCTCAGTGCCAGTGCCCTGTAAAGATAACATTTTCTTAGCTATCCAAGTTAAAAGCTAATCACACTCTATCTCACTACCATGAGAGGCTGCACTGCTCAAACTAGGACTCGTACCGTAACACACTGGCACAGAAAACAAACTACAGATGCCTTAATTAACAGCCAACACGTACCTCTCTGCACCAGCTCAGGAAGTCCCTCTGGTCTGAACTCCTCGTCGTCCTGTTCAGTTTTTGGCTTGGGTGTCGTCACTGCGTTGGCTTTGATCTTCTTCGTCAGGTTGTGCAGGGCCTCCTGGGCACTGTCTTTATCACTGATGTCACGGTGACCCCGTTTCCCTGACGATGACCCCTGAGGAGACCTCTGAGGTGTTGAAGGAGCCATGTTCTCTGCGTTTTCATCCAGTTTCTCTTCCAGATGTTTAGTGGAAGACCTCTGAGAAGACCTTCCCGAGCGCCGGCGGCGAGTACCGTCAGTGCTGCTGGAGTGGATGTTAGCTTCGTTAGGACGTTGGCTAGCAGTGAGCTGCGCCAGCTGTGTTGTCAGTGCATCATTGGTCTCTTCCAGTTTGTGGACTTTAACCATCAGGCTGCAGTATTTATCCATGCTCTCGTCTGCCTCCGTGCTCTTCTCCTCCAGGAGTTTGTTTAGTTCATCCAGCTCACTCTTCATCTCCTCCAGCTCTCCGGTTCTCCCCTCCAACTCCTTCTTCCTTCCCTCAAGAGCAGCCTCAAGTTCTTCCACCTTCTTAGTTTTTTCTTCTGCCTCCATCTTCTTCTTCTGCAGGGCGGTCTTCAGGTCTTCCATTTCTTTCTCTCTCTTCTCTGCCTCCATCTTCAGCTGGTTCACCTCAGACTGCACCTCCTCGCTGCTCTTTCCATCGCCTGTAACACAAATGTGACCCGCGTTATGAATTTATTCAGCTGCACCTTCTAGAGATTCTCCATGTTTTCAGAGCACAATGAAGGTTGGAGCATTTAAGTCTGACAGTCTAAATGGAAAAATACAGATCTTAGATTAATTAGGATTTACCTAAAAATATAAAAGGATGTCTCCAAATTGAGAATTCTTGTGTCCTGATCACTACCTCATCATGTTTTTAAAATAATACAAAAAACTGTTTGATGTGTTTCCACACCTGGGCTGTTTAACACCTCCTGCTTCTCCTGCTCCAGCTGTTTGCAGGTCTTCATCCAAAGACTCATCTTGCTCAGGGCGGAGTCTCTTTCTTTCGACAGACGAGCAGTCTGAGATGTGAGCTCGGACACCTGAAACGGATGGACAGAAAGTTGTAAGATTTAGTCATGTGGAAAAAATAAATGAATAAATAAAACAAGATGTCAAGGCTGCTGTTTCAAGGCTACTTTAACATGTTGAACCTGTTGTACTGAAGCGGCTCATTCTGATATTGTTGGATTTAAATGTTTTTATCGGACTGAAGGTGACACAAACAGATAACAGTAAACTGGTGATTATATTTTAAATCTACTGGGTAAATGGATTATTTGTGCGTGTGTGTACCTGCTCATTGAGCTGTGCCGCAGACAGCTTGCATGTTTCCAACTCCTTCTCCATAGAGGACACTGTAGACTGAAGAGTCTCTTTTTCTTCTCTGAGTTTCTCTTTCTCTTCTTCTGCTCTTTGCTTCTCTTGTTCCAGTGAAGACAGAGCTGCAGAGAGGTTATTTTTCTCTACTTCAATCACAGAAAGGGATGACTGCCATTCCTGTTTTTCCGCCTCCAACTTCTGTTTCTCCTCCTCTATTTTTTCTTTCTCGTCCTTTAGTGAAGAAAGAGTTTGTTGCATGTCACTCTTCTCCTTTTCTACCAAGGAGAGGCTCGACTGTAGCTTCTCTGTCTGATCGGCTAACACCCCCCTGTCTTGCTCTAGTTGTCCTTTCTCTTCTTCTACAGATGCAAGAGTGCATTGGAGAGTATCTCTCTCTTGTTCCACTGAAAGCAGGGTCGAGTGCAGTTTGTCTTTTTCCTCTGCCAGCCGTCTATTTTCTTCTTCTATCTGTTCTTTCTCCGCCATAACAGATGAGATGGATTTTTCGGAGGCGTGTCTCTGCTCTGCCTCCCTCTGCAACATTTCCCTCTCTTCCTCTTTCACTTTTATGAGTGTTTTAAGCTCCTTAATTTCTTTTTCCAAGGCTTCAATATTGTTCTTCAGATTATTTCTCTCTTTCTCCCACTCTGCGCCCTGAGAGCGGAGCTTCTCTCCTTCTGTCTGCCACGCCTCCAGAGAGGATTGCAGACATGTTTTCTCTTTCTCCATCTCCACCAGCAGAGACTGCATCCTCTCTTTCTCCCCCTCTGTTTCTGCACTCTTTTGTTCAAGGCTGATCTCTCTTTGCCTCGAGGCTTCCAGCTGTGCCTGGAGGTCATCCACTTGTCTCGTTTGCCTCTCCGCTTCCTCTCTCATCCCTTTCTCCAGCTCTTCTACCCTGAATTTCTGTCTTTCCTCTTCTTCTCTTCTATCCACCTGTGCCTTCTCCAACCCTCTCTCCAGCTCCTTCTTAGCGGTCTTCAGCTCTTCTATCTCTCTGTTTTTTGTCTCCAGCTCTCTCTCCATGCGTTCTTTCTCAGATTTCAGGTTGTCCAGGGTGGCTGAGAGTTTGGATAGTTCCTCATTGAGCTCACTCTTCTCCTCCTCCACCTGAGGGTCAGGAGGTGGTGAGGGTTGAGGACAGACAACAGAAGAAAGTTTGTGAAATGAAACACGCCAAGGGTGGAGGAGAAAATCAGGATGGAAAGGAAAAGAGCAGCATGAGAGATAGGAGGGAAAAAACTGATTAATACATTGCTTAGTTGATGGCAGCCATGTGTGATTATTAGAACATTAAGAAAAGCATCACAAACACACAGCAAAGGGCATCAGATAGAAAAACTGATAATATAAATGTACCTTGCTCCTTTCCTCCTCCAGATCAGCTTTGGCTGTTTCGGCCTGTGTACGAGAATAAAATATTTGGATTTAATACAAAGTGAGCAAATGCTGGCCCTTTATTCAACCCCCACATGGGAAGTTTATCCAGGCAAGGCAGATGTAGTGGTTGTTTCTTTTGACATGTACATGTTTATAGCATAATACCTGTAGCACAGCGTCCTCTAGACTTTGCTCTACATCTTCCCTCTCGCGCTCCAGGGCATCAATGCGATCCTGCAGTGAGTCAGACTTCCTCTGAGCAGCTAGAGAGGTAAAGCATCGCATTTAGGCCAACACCTCATGAAACTCAAGATTATATGCAACTTCAAAAGATAGTAAGAGTCACCTTTTAGCAGCTCTCCCATCTTCTTTTTCTTCCTCTCGTCCGACTCAATGCGGACCTGGAGCTTTTCAATGCCAGTCTTCATCTGCCGGACCTCATCTTGTGTGGAGTTCAGACGAGAGGCGATCTCTCCTTTTTCCAGCAGAGAGGACTCCAGAGATTGAGAGAGACGGCACACTTCTCCCTTCAAAGCCTTGAGGAAAAACAGGATGGAAACACAATTTAAATCAAACCACATTTGAACCCTCTGAGGGTTTATTAATCTATACGCTCTGTACTAAAGGTACGCGAATGCTTTCTAAAACACAAAACTCTTTATCTTGACTTTAACTGACCAGATAAAGAGCAAGCTTTGTGAAAACATGTTCTCTCATTACACCTCACCTCTATCGTGCCGACCATGGACTCAGTGCTCTGATTGGCCGAGGTGTGGTTTTCTTTGATCTTGTCAAGCTGCCCGATAAGCTCCTCTCTTTCTCCACTCTGTTGGGATATCGCCTGCTCCAGTGTCTTAATCTGCTCCAACAGCTGTAATGAAAGAAGTTAATGAATGGATGAACTCTTCATTAATGCTGTCATGAGATCAGAATTTTAAATTATGGTACGCATGGTATGGAAAAGGTACATTAGTATCAATACTTTTAAAAACCTCTCTTCATACAGAAAAAAACAAAACACCAAAAATCCGCAAACTCCCATACTCTTTGATGTTTCATGTACACACCTGTTGCCTCTCTGTCTTCAATTTCTCCATGCTGCTTTGCAGGGCTTCATACTCCTTCCTCCCCGCTCTGATGTCATCCTCCAGGATGGAAATTAGGTTTCTGGTGTCACAGTTAGTCTTCTCCAGATTGTGAACCTTTTCTCTCCATTGGCTCAAAGACTGGTTCAGGTCATCTCGCTCCTCGGTGCAGGACACAAGTTCAGACCTCAGCTGGGTTGTCTGAATAAACAAAAAGATTTAGAGGCTTGATCAGTAAGCTTAAAAAACATACCATGTTCATGTAGCCCTTACACATTGTAGTTTGATATTTTAGCATGTAAGCTTTTGATGCTCACCTCTGTCATGAGCGTTTCTATCTGCTGCTCCATGCCTGAACAAGTCCTCCTCTGGGTCTCCAACTCATCCCCCAGTTTGGTCCTCTCTCCCTGTAAGGTCTCCAGCTCAGACTCCATGCCCAGGATGTGCTGCTCCAGGTTGGCTTTCTCTGAGCGAACCCTCTTCAGCTCACTCTCCTGCTGAAGGAATTTCTCATCCCAGCCGCCTACAGAACCGAGAAAAATATCAAATCAATACAAATGTGCAATAACCACTGTACAGAAGACAAAGACTGTATATCCCTCCATCAATCTGGCTGTGCAATTGAGGGTCCAAAATTAGAACTCGCCAAATGAGAGTAAAAATATACAGCGAGGAATAAGACAAATGAGGTCAACCACTATTGAAGGGTTGCTAAAATAAGCTTACTTCACTACAAATTCTCCTCACTACAACACACTGACCACATCTGGTTTTGCACCGACACTGAACTCTGGTGGTGGCGTGCAACATATGCCTGTCAATATTTATGTTACAATTCTGACTGACCCTTGCTGTCCACAGTCACAGTTGAGGTGTGCTTGCTTTATGTAGCTTGCTGCTTGGCTTGTTTACCAGTGGTGCTGTTTGGGTACCAGAGGAGAATTTTCGCTAACTGTGAAGAGTCTGCAAGCATGTGTCAGCACATTGCTGATCAGCAAGATCAAGTACAGTCAAAAGTAATTTTACTGAGAAGTGATGCTTCACAGTTAAGGGGGTGAGGAGAGATCCAATTTTTTATGACAACACAGCCAACACAACAAGCTGCAGTTTTTGCAGCAGACAGAGCAGGACGGGGGTGAAAAACTGTTATCGTAAAAAGTACAACATTTGCCTGTGAGATACATGAAAATAGATGTATAAAGTAGCATAAAATGGAAATACTCAAGTTAAGTACCAGCACCTTGTATTGGTACTTCAGACCAATACCTGAGCAAAGGTATTTAGTTACATTCAACCATGGCAAAGAAATTACATTCTGGGCCCTGGTGCCATCACATAAAGTCAAACTATGGTTGCACTTTATTCGCAACCACATATGCATGGGCTCAGACTGAGGTTTAAAATCAGTAAATAATCTTGCATGGTGACGTTAATCTCTCATATGCAGTAAGATAAGAAAATATTTACCTTTGGCCATCTCCAGTCCCTCCAACATCTCCATAACATCAGCCAGCTGGAATTTAGCTGTTTGCAGCTGCAGAGTTAATGTCTCCTTCTCCTCTGACAGCTGAGCCACCTAAAAACACGAGCACACAGTATCAGTCAGTGTAAAATGTTATTTATTACTGGTAAGTGAGTGGCATTTGGCATTCTGCAGTTAATTCTCCCTACCTGTTTAGCAACATCTTTCTTCTCCTCCAAAGTGATGTTCAGCCTGTGTGTCGCACCCTGTGCCTGCTCCTCTGATGCATGAAGTTTCTTTTCTAAGTTTTGAACTTGGATTTCGAGTTCGGAGGTCAACTCCATTCTGAGTGCAAGGTCGGACCTCAGCAGGTCAAACTCTGAGCGCAGGGTCAGGAGTTCTTGTTTTGGGATCATTTCTGTGAAGTGGTGGAGGTCAGACAGACAAATTGAATATACACAAGTTATTTAAACATCATTTATCAGATTTTAAGCAAATACTTGTTAGTGTGTATAACAGTGCATCTTGATCAGCATCAACTGTCAAGCCTAAGTCCCTGGAAGTTTAAAATAGGTTTTAGCATTTATTTTGGCCTGAGCAAGAGCCTGAGGTTTTAAAAAATGTGGATTCCCCTGCAAAAGTTTAATTAATACTATCAGTATAACTCGCATAAGTAAAATATTAAAATATTGTTTGCAGAAAAAACTGAAATCATGAGTCTAAGGTGGCAGCTCCGCATGAAACAAAGGCAATAACCCAAGAAAACACCCAATTATTGAAACTGCAGTCATAAGCACCATTTAATTACTCACCAGAGGATTCTGACTGTCGAGTCTCAACAACAGAGGATGATGGTTGAGAAAGCTCAGTGATTTCAGGCTTACTTCCAAGAAAATCTCTGGAGATACTGTTGTCTTCAGGAAGCTGCAAGAAAGAAGACAATTTAAAACTCTATAATCAAAATAATAATAATAATAATAATTATGATAATAAAACTTCTTTATGCACAACATTTCTTTCTAGTAGGGAAATATCAGTAGCAACTATCTGATTACATTAATGATAAAATATCTCCCAACTTAACCCCATGACAGCGTCAGGACTAAAGGACACGTTGTATTACCTGATCTAAGGGCTGCTGCTCCTTGTTACTAGTTGTCTCCTCCTGCTCCTCGTGCAGTTGTTCCTGGTTCATCTCTTGCTCACTGATGTCCTCCTTCAACACCAGCTTTGCCTCACTAGCAGGGTAGAGAGAGGTTAGATTAATATATCATTTAGTAAAAGCACATACAACTCACAAAAGCATATCATTGTGTATTTGTGCTCATTTTCATCATACAACTCCTTGTACCTGAAGGCCTCGTCAGACTGGAAGGAAAGTTCACCCAGTTCAGACATGAAGCTCAGCTGTTCCTGTACTGGAAGGGACTCAGAGTTGGTGCTTGTATCAAGTGTTGGCTCAACATCAGTCTCTCCTGATGCTTCAGCTGGGGAAACGTTACAGATCATTTAATAAAATGTATGTATTCAAACTGTAGTAGCAGCTGTGGTTCAAGAAAACCTTTAATCTAGTTTTGTTTTATGCTCACCAACAGTTTCTGTCTCCTCAGACTCCATGTCGCTGATTGCACCCCCCAGCTTCTGGGTTGCCTGCGACTCTGAGAGCTGCTGTATGAGGCCCTGTTGTTGGCCCACCTGCTCCAGCAGTGAGTCATACTGCTGCTTGAACACAGCCAGCTCTTTCTGTAAGGCCGCCAACTTCTGATGCAGTTCTGTCTGCTCCGCCTCAAACCGTTGGCTCCTGTGATACAATATGAAAGTGATGCTATTATTACTCCAGCTAATGTTAGAAGAAAACAAAGCATTTAATGAAGTACAAAAACACACATACATACTGAGAAATTTAACTCTAGTGACAAACTAAAGATGTACGTACCTCTCTCTGTTCTCCTCCTCAGTCCTCGTGTCCCTCATTTCGAGCTGCTGTTTGAGTGAAGCCACTTCAGCTTCATGGCGCTCTGTGCATTCCTGTAACTGCAGCTTCTCCTCAGTTACTTGATTCATGCTAGACTGTAGTTTGATATTCTCTTCGCTCAGTTGATTGTAGTTAACTTCCAGCTGAAGCTTTTCCTCAACTGCTCGATTCAAGCTAGCGACAGAGTTGTTCTTCTCAGAGGTTAGCTCACTTAGTTTAGCCTCGAGTTGGGATTTCTCCTCGTTTATCAGATTGAGGGTAACATCTAGTTGGGCCTTCTCCTCGATGACCCGTTTAAGGGTCGATTCAGCTTCTTGTTTCTGTACAATCATTTCCTCGACCTTCTGCTTCTCTTCCGTTAACTGCTGAATGTTGGTCTGCAGTTGTTTGTTCTCCTCAGACAGCTCGCCTAAACTGGCCTCCAGCTGTTTCCTTGCTGCATTTACTTGAATCATTTCAGTTTCTACTTGCTCTTTGTGCTCTGTGAACTGCTTCAGCGTAGTCTCAAGGTTGTTTTTCTCTTGTTGTAACTGGTTAAGATCATTGTCTTTGTCCTCAATTATCTGCCTGAGAGTTTTCTCTAACTTGACATTTTCCTCTGTGGTCTGGCTGAGTTTAGACTCCAAAGCAGCAATGCTCTCCTCCAGCTGTTTTTGACTGACAGCCTCCTCTTCCAGGCGAGTTATTTCACAGCTCCTCTCCATCAGCTCCTCCCTGGCTGTGACATACTGTGTCTCCAGCACTGAGTTCTGAGACTGGACCTCCTCTAACCGGGTTTCCAAGACAGAGACCTGAAAAAGTTAGAGTTTAAATCCAATTAGGGATGTTTGTTTTCTTTATCACAAAACAAGATGAGTTGTTTAAGATGATGCCAATTTACTACATGGATTTTTTTTTTTAAATTAATAAATCAGGAAGTTATGAGGCACATTTAAACTTAGGGATTTTGATAGACTTTTGTGTAAGATGGTGGCTCGACCTGGGCTTTGCTTTCCTCCAGTCTGGCCTCCATGTCAGACATCTGGGTTTGGTTGTGTGCCAGCTGAGCCTCCAGTGACTCTATGGTTCCCTTTAGCTCCTCCACCTTACTGTCGAAAGAGTTCATGGCGGTCTCGTTGTCCTCCAGGTCCATTTGTAGCATCTCCAGCTGCACCTTTATGACATGAAAAAGCAACAAGATTTCCCACATATTAACAATATCAGCATTTGTTGCCACATATAGATTTTTTTTTAAATTTTTGTCGCTGGATTGGGAGTACTGTTATAGAATATATGCAACCTTTAGTTATTCAGGCAAAGTGAAAGTCATTGCATTAATTCATAGAGAAAAATAACGCTCTACAATAACACTCTCATCAAGTGTTTTTCCAACTTTTTTCAGCCTACTTTACTCACACTTTTGAAAGATAACCTCTTCTGATTTACCCATCCGTTACAATACTCCAGGCAAAACTAACATGTTTTAGTACTGTTATCACTCTATGTATGAAGAATCAGTAACCAACCTTAATTTTGTTCATGGCAACCACCTTCTCCTTCAGGAGATTTGAAGTTTTGGTCTGCTCTGCCTCTGCTTCATTGAGCTTCTCCTTCAGACTCTTAATCGTGTTGTCCCTCTCTCCTAAGCCTTGTGAGGCAGCCTTCAGAGTCGTCTTCATGGTCCTGATCTCCTCCCGTCGAGAACTGGATTCCTTTTTGGCAGCAGCTGCTGATTTCTTAGCGGCTTCAAGCTTCTCTTTGAGGATCTTTTCTTTGTTGAGGTGGGTTTCAACCTCCAAAGCATGACTCTCTGAATCTTTGCTCATCTTCTCTGTGAGCTCTTTGGCCTCTTTCTCCAAAGTACAGATCAGATGGATTTTCTCTGTCAGGGTGCTCTCCAAGTTAGACTTGATTTGAAGAGTGGAGGAGTGACTCTTCTCAAGAACTTCTAGACTCTGTTTAAGGTCAGCGAGGGACTGGTTGGCTGCATCCAGCTCATTCTTCAAGACCGGAACCTTCTCTGCTGCATCTTTGCTTGCAGTCAGCTCTTCTTCTAAGGAAGATATCTGCTCCAGAAGGTTGTTGATCTTCTCAGTAAGAGCCTGCTGGAGGTTCTTCATAAGAAATAGATTTAAGTTTATTAGCACAGTCCATTGTATATATGAAAAAATCTACTACTGAATATAGTACATTTTTTTAAAAGTCCAATAACTTACCTCTGCTTCTTTCTTTGTCTCTTGAATTACACTTTCCAGCTCAGCTTTTTCTCTCTCTAGAGACAAAATCTGAGTTTCAGCCTCTCTGAGCTGCTTCTCCTTCTCTTCTGTGTCACTCTGCAGATCTTTCAGCTCCTCCTCTAATTGCTTGAGCTCCTCTGTTTTCTTCTCATACATCTTTTTGTGCTTCTCGTCACTGTCTGACAGCGTCTTAATTTGTCTCTGCAGCTCAGCTCCTAGTTGTTCCTGGACCTTCAGGAGCTGATCTGTCGAACTCACCTGAAACATGAAGAGAAGATTCAACTATATGGCTTTTCATGGGTAAAACAAAAGTAAAGAAGAAGTATCCAACATAATGTAAAAGCATAGGGCATTGTAAGGCCAGCAAAATTGATTAAATCTGCTACTGAAATTAGGAACACTCAGTTATAATACCCCTGTTCTTGCAAGTACAAGATATAATGGCGGGTTAATAAGAAATAATATATTACAGACACTTTGATCATTGTGTACTTATTGGTCATAAGATTATTTTGTACCTAACAGTATATTGCAGACCATTAAAACATAATAAATAAATACAGCCAAAAATGCCTATAAAATGACAGAAAGAAAAAACTATCAAATATATAACTGGCACTCTGTTCAAAATAATTTCTGTTGCATTCCACTAAAACAGACCTGGTTTTTGGTGAGCAGGAGCTCTTGCTGAGTCTCTTCCAGCTGCAGCTTGAGCTGCTCGGTCTCTTCCACCTTTGCTGAAACACTCTCATCACACTGCTTCAGCAGGGCGGCTTTCTCCTCTGCCAACCTGGAGAGTAGATACCAAAGACAGAGATGATGCATGTTAAAAACAAGCTACTGTTAAAGATTCCCAAAAGAAGAAAATGGAGACACAGTTTTCATATCATACTTTTATCAGAAGACACTAATTCATCCCTAAGTATTTTATTGTGGCTGTATTATCCTTTTAAACTCTGTAATCTCATGTTGACAGTGACACAGGGTAGCATCAACACCTCTCAGACATTGTTTCAGCAAAAACTAAACTTTATAAAGTTTGTAAAGGCAGGATGTATCACAGGACGGTTGTATTGAAAAAAGAGTTAATTAAAATTATTTACTAAACTACAACAAATGAAACACCCACCTGGCAGTTTGCTCCTCTTGCTGTGCAGTGGCCTGAACAAGGCTCTCTCTCAGCTGACTGATCTCTGCTTGGCCCAACTCGACCAGCTGGTCTTTGGAGCGAACCAGGTCGCAGGCTGCCTGGTGCTCCTCCTGCAGCTCTGTATTGGTCCTCTCAGTCTGCTCTGCTCGAGCTATTTCCTTTTGCAACCGCAACTCCAGACTTTTGACCTGCTCAGATAAAAAAGTAAGCACCAGGTTAAACTAGGATTATGTTTAATCGACAGCTATCGATTCTATTGTTTGAGGTCTAGTCAGATTTTCACTTAATATAGTGTATCCTGTGCTGTAACCAAGACCAAAATCTCAATAACACTATGGTGTAATTCACTGATGCAGAAAATTAGTTAATTGTCTAATTCCATTACAGAACACAATCAACACATTCAGCATTTCACATGTACAATATACTGGAAACCCATTACAATAAATCACCTGTGCTTCAAGCTGAGCCACTTGCACTGCAACATTCTCCAGGTCTTTGGTGTGCTTCTGTCCAGCCTCAGAGAATTTAGACTGGAGCTCGTTGAAGTGATGCTCTCTCTCCTCCAGCTCTGTGCTCTTGTTGAGGAGTTCTCCCTTCAGTGAATCAATGTGTGCAGACAGACTGGCCTTTTCTCCCTCTGCACTCATGAGCTGCTTCTACAATAGTGAGCAGAAATGTATTCAGCCCACAGAATCTCCAGAGCAAGCAGTAATTGACAGCAATAATACAACACATCCAAAATACAGCGGGTGACACAGGTTAAAGATTTTAAATTAAATAAACTTCATAGAGGAACAAGTTATCATCTTTTGTTATGATTTTCTGTGCTACTGGCATCAGTCAAGCTTTTGTAAACCCAACATTTAACAGGTTTTTTGGTTGCACAGCTACACAAACAGGTTAGCTGTTTGGTATGTGTCTGTGTAAAATATGACAAACTATGTTCAGTGCGCAGGCTTAGCAATCTGGATAATCTGTGTGGTTTATCTTTCCTAATAAAGTAAGTGAAAATATTGGGAACCACAACACCTTACCTTAACTTCATCATTAGCTTCATTCAGCGACGTGAGACTTTTCTCCAAGTTGCCAATCTTGTCAGTGAGGTCTTTCTGCACAGCCTCAGTTTCATTAATCAGGGTCTCCTTTTCTTTCTTCCACTCCAGCAGAGCTTGATGTTCTTGTTCCAGTTTCTTACTCTCATTCTGACTTGCAGTGAGATTGGATTTCAGCTCTTGGCACTCCTTCTCCGTTACTGTCAACCTGTTGGTCAGCCTCTCTGTCTCCTGCTTCTGTTTCTGCAGCTCATTCTGAGATCTACAGAGTGATAAATACATTTACGATGATTGAGGAGCATATTAAATATCATAGTACAGTTTGCTTTTTACTCTTTCACAAAGTGTGCCTTCGTGTTGTTCTTTCCTACAGTAAAACTATGCTTACTTGTCATTTTTGGTCTCTGCATCAGCAAGTGTCTTCTTAATGTTTTCCAGCTCGCGGGACGAAGCCTGAGTCTGCTGCTCCAGTTTGGACTGAAGTCTCTTCAGCTCCTCCGCCTGTCCTTCGGATTTTGCTGAGGAGCAAAGTGACAAACAAGTTAAAAACTGAGATTCTCTGATTTAACTGCTACCACTGCCATTCCTACAGGGAATATACCTTTGAGGTCATCTAGTAATCCCTGGGTGCGTTTGAGGCTCTGGTCTGCGCTCTTCTTCTCTTCCTCCAGCTGACTCAAACGTCTGCTGCTCTGGTCCAACTGAACAGTCACACTGTTCTTCTCTCTCTGCAGCTCCTGGAGGGAGGAAGCAATGTGGATAAAACATGAGCTGTAGCAAATA
>JAPZEB010000001.1:23072657-23088896 GCA_029783705.1 Chaetodon striatus
TAACATTCCCTGCAAAGACACCCATTTACTCCCAATAAAAAAAGACATTTTTGAATGTTTAAACATTCCTACTTTTTATTACTTTACCTGTTTCATGATGATTCGAGCCACCAGTCTGACAGTCTCTGATGGACACCAGTTTTCCCCATAGGCACACATGGCTACACACTCTGGCTTATGCATGGTCCAATCCCCTCTCTGCATAAACACACACACACACACACACACACACAAAGACAGAAATAGCAACAGTTAGCGACCCTTCATTATTACAGCAAGTGATCCCATTCAACAGGACAACACACAAGAGACAAATGGCAAGAGTGTGAGAGCAAAAGAGAAAATTAAATTAACACAATGGATGATTTTATTATCACAAAGCAAATCATCCATAAATTATTGTACCCCAATCTACTGCTCTCTTCTCTCTCTCGCAAATGAAAACTCCTCAGTTTTACTGCAGTGCACCGAGTGTGTTTTGTGCCATGAAACTATAAGTAGACAGAGGCAGAGGGAGGACAGACCAAATCGTCATAGCAACAGCAGCGTGACCGTGTGCTCTCTCCGTCTCTTGCTGCCTGCTTGGAGCTTTGCTGGAGCGGCGCTCATTGTGCAGTCCAAGGTCTCAGGGTGAATCACAAAAACAATAAAATAAGTTCTTTTAAAATTAATCTACGTCACTGGTACTGGTGAAGCAAAAGCCTCATCCTTTGGTTACACATGTGTGGATGCACACAAAGGGATTGAAAAATAAGTCACTTGCTAGATTGGTAAATTTCTGACGACAATGAAATGGCGTGGTCTCTGCCTTTTCTTGTTCTCTTTGTTCTTCTATTTGAAAGCTGATAGGAATACGATCAAAACAAATGAAGACTAAAACAGGTATTTCTATTACCACAAAAACTATTGTGTTTGGCAACAAATGTGGTCATGATCAGTCCCTGTAATTAACTGTGGAAACTGGCGCACATCAATCGCACACAGAATCAAGAGGCCCACCATGAAAATGCAAGAGAGAAGAGGAAAACATTCTCACCTGACAGTCAATGTTGCAGTAGTAGGCCTGCTTACATTTGCCACACTTGAAAAGGTCTTCTCTCCTGTAATGACATGAAGAAACAACATGTTACTCAACTACAGCTGTGAAATAACACACTGTGTACCCTCATCTGGGAGACATCTTTACATAATGCTTCTAGTTAAAGGTTAAAGGACTTTTCACTGATATAGTTCTTATCCCACAACATTTAGATACTTGGTATATTCACTGTTCAAGGTATACAATACAGAAATTTCTGGTAACTGTTAGTAAACATGCTTGCAAGTGAATCACTCTAATTTTGGAGTGAGCTTTGTCCACTTGGCTTTTTTGCCTCGCTATATTTGCAATTTCTCAGTGCTGCGTCCATGATTTTCTTAGCTTCCTCTTAGATGCTTGCTATTTACCATCTGGCACCTGGTTGCAACCTTTTCATAAAAACCTGACCTCAACTGTGCACTGTGCCCAGGAACATCCCGACACAGCAAAATAAAAAAGGAAATAATCATACACAGGCAGATAAATACATTGCAACACACTTCTAGTGGGTCATAAGTGATGATAGAGAGGGATTACTTCTGTATGAGGCATTAGGACTGGATATTGTTTAAAAAGTTATACCACTACCAAAACCAGTGCCCTTACAGTGATACCGATACCAATAGAAAGCCTCAGTTTATATCTTGTTTTGTCTAATGGAAGCATTTAGTTGCATGAATTGCCACCAGTACTTGTAATATAGCCATACTTTCGAATCATTTGGTGGTTTCTCGGCACGCTGAACTGCCAACTCTGTCAACTAGCCATGACTTTACCACACTACAGAGTGTATGGGTTATAACTGCTGCTGTAAAGAACTAATCATACGTTGCATTAAATCAAAGAACACCTGCTGTAATTGGCTGCGATCAACACCATATACATAAAAACCATATAGATATTCAATTCTTCTAGATCTGGATACATAAAGGGTTGAAACCTGAATGCAGGTTTCGTTTAACTGGAGAAGTTTTGTTGTTGCTACGTAGTGAGTTATTTGGGTCAATACATTCAAGCTGTTGGGTAACAATACCAAGCTCTAGAGTCAATACGTTGTTTTATAGAAAAATCTTTTACAGTACACCTTTAAACTAACTGTGAATGAGACAGTCTTGCAGGTTTGTTTTAGCACTGTAACAAAACGTGGGATGCACAGATGCACAACACATAAGCTTCAAATACCAAGAGCATTAGTTGCATAAACTTCAGCGTTATTAATAAAATATACAGTTTCATTCACAGCCATTTCTACAGACATCTCCAGCTTATGTTCATGCAAAAAGAGGTCATTTTGTTAAACAACAGGTATCAAAGATCACTATTACGGCAACACACACACTCATTCGGAGTATTTCTGACTGTATATGAGCAAATATACACACTCATGCACCCCTGGCCTTCATTCATTGCTCGGCTCCTCCTCTCTTGGGACACATGGACAACTATATTTAGCACCCTAACCTTTTACTGCTCTACAAACCTTGATGGCAGCCTGGGTAGGACGCATGTGCGTATGAAAGTGTGAGGGTGAGTGTGGGAGTTCATTTAACTCTAAAAATCCTCATAAAGAGTGTCATCAGATCTCAAACAGGACAAGTAGGCAAGTCAGGGGGCTGGACGTTAAAGGTGCAGTGCACTGCAGTTTAACCTGGTTTCATGTTGCTGACACAGTATGCCTACACACACCTACACATGTCAATACTCTGTGAATGTTGTAGGCTGCACTTTCCAACCACTCCACAGCCTACACCTGTGCTGGACCAGGAAACTACAATGAATGACTCAAATTCATGTTCAGCTGATGAATGAGTGAAACTTTGAACCTGTAAATAACAAAGGCAGACTGGTGTCATGAAGTCTGCAGGGTGTCCTGCTAATGCTTGGCTTTTAGGTGCATGTAGGCATGTGTGGGATCTGTAGATAAACAGAGGATGCTGTTTAAGGAGCAAAGAGGACTCTCGTGTGTAATAGTGCACACTGTGACACACAGGAAAGGTTGAAAAGTAGTGAGGTGCTCCTCAAAGTGAGCATGCTACCTGTGATTAGCTTATTTAAGACTGTAATAGACTCATTGAGACTACAGGACACCAGGCTTTACACACTCAGGCTTTTAAACTACCAGTAATACTGTTGTACATGAATGTTGGTGTCTATTTTAGACTCTCCTGACTCTGCAGTGCTACAAACAAATGCTGCAGTGTCAGTCAGGTGAGCTGCCTCACCGCACTGACCCATTTAAGTCTGCAGCAGCTCGGTAGGTGTCCAGAGGTTGACAAGCTAACCTAGCTAAGCACAGAGGTTAGCCAGCGTCCAACTGGACACACCACTCGCTTTGTTTCTGTTTTAAGCTAGGCTAAAAATAAACCCCAGCCTGGGGTTAGCTGTCGCTGAGGTGTTTTATCAGCTGTTTTGCAGAGGTAAGATGTTACCTGGTGAAGCAGTGCTCACAGTGCGCTCCCCTCTCATTCACTGTCAGCACGTACGAGTAGGCAGGGCAGGCGAACACCAGCTCCCCCACCGCGAAGTGCCTCAACGCCCGCAGGCCTCTGCCCCGGCCCGGGCTCAGGAACCTCTCCGTCCCCTCTATACCTTCGTTCTTCATGGTTTCTTCTGTTTACGGTTCTCCTGTCAGATACCACCGACCACCACCTGTGTCTGCTGAGGGCTGGCTCTAATCAGCTTCTGCCAGAGACCCGTCTTCTTCCCCGGTCCCCTGTGTGTGTCCGGTGGGGCTCTCATCGCCCCCTGCTGGAGAGGCGACAGCACTGACGGGCAACTGGTGTACAACAAGGTTATTAAAATTAAATAAAACTAAACTAAAAACCAAAACTAGGTGTGGAAAAAAACATTTTAGTTGACTAAATAAAATGAAAAATAAAAACAAGACTGAACTAGCTGGATCTGTATTGAGTATTTACAAAACTAGGTAAGATAAAATTAAAAAAAAAATGTACAAGAAATATCTCCAATCTCCAATTTGTGACAAGCATGGTGAAGCACTGATGCATATCTTTATTAAGACTGCTTGAAGTGTTGTGTTTGTACAGTAATATCTTTTCTGAACTTCTTAAATCTTGCCCCTGCCCCATATAATATATGATAAAAAAAAAAATGAACAAAACTAATACTCATAAAACACTCATAAAACAATACTCATGAAACAAAACAAATACTCAAACTCAGCTACATTTTTAAGACAAATCTTGAAACATACATGTTTTCAGTGGCCATAAGTTGTTCTCAGTGGTTTTAATATTTTAGTATTTTATAATCTTTACAGGTGTTATTCTGTTTTATATTTGTGTACAAGTTATATTGCTATATATTTGCGTGTCATTCTTTTAATTTGTACAGCACTGTGGTCATCTACGGTTGTTTTTAAATGTACTATATAATACATTTGATTTGAGTTGAACTACAACTTAACATTTTTAAAGAATAAAAAATAAACTGAAATGAGGAAACCTACTCAGGAAACTAACTGAAAATGCAGTAAATTAAAAAAAAAAAAATTAGAAATACAAAACCACAATAACTTTAGTGTGCAATATAACTTTTAGTAATGTACAGCATGAATGAACTGATGGTACTGTCTGATGGAAAGTAATTCAGTATATTTCCTCAAATACTGTATTATGGACAATTTTGTGGTACTTGTACTTCACTAACTTTACATTTTAGATGCAAATGTTTTACTTTTCCCTCCACTACATTTATTTACAGCTGTAGTTACTCTAAAGATTTAAATTCACAAAATATAATCAACAAATAAATCATGATATGCTATTATGGATTAAGCAACCCAGCAGTATATACACTGGCTAATGCATCAATTATTAGAAAACAATTTTTGTAATTCTGAAATGAACAATTCTACATAATAAGTGCTTTTATTTTTGGCCTCTTATGATTATTTTGATTCTACTTATGTAGTTTTACTTTCATCTACTGGTATCATAGTATTTACCAAGGCAATAGATCTGAAGACTACTTTCATCTACTGGCTGATGGACTCTGTGGCGAACAGGCGCACTGTAGCTGTGTGCCCTGATGATTATTCTTAATCTCGATCATTAATTATATACTTACTTGCCTTGTCTGCTCTCATTTGTTTGGCTTCTTGTCTTTGTTTGTGAGATCGTGTCCCCTCTGGTTTGACCTATCCTGTTTTCTCTAATGTTATGTGATTCTCTGTTGTCCTGTTTTAACTGCCTGCACTGACAGTGTGCTTAACACTGTACTGTATTAATTGCCGGCATTGTACATGTCCTATACTTTGTATGAGGATCACCTTACCCCTCCTTACAGTATCATCCAACATCAGTGTCCAACCTTAGTGCACCCACGGCTGACTGCAAGCAAATCTTTGCGGCCATGTTTCAAAGTCTTTTGGAAAATCTTCCCAGAAGAGTGCAAACTATAAAAGCAGCACATGAATGTCCATGGTTTAGGAATGAGATGTTCAGCCATCACACATAGTGATGTTCACATACTTTTCTTTTTCATGACTTTGCTCAGAACCATTACTGCGTTCTTTAGTTCTTACAAAATACAATTTAGGGCTCCTTTTTTTGTCCCAGTTGCCTCAAGGATTTGTCCATATCATGCACATTGCATTTTAAATGTGTCACTACGTTGACCTTATTGCTTTTGCCCCAGTAACCTGCCTCTGCCGGTGGAAATATTACCCATCTCAATGTGCTGAAATCTGAGACTTAGCAGACTTCTAGACTCCACTGGTTAAATTTTTTTTTTAAATTAAGGTAACAATTTGCATACATCTTTTTAAGTAGTTCCAACTCTGAGTAAATCCCATGAGTCTATTACAATCTGACAAACCCAATTAGCTTTTTTCAACCAACATGATTTTGATTTGACCTCAAAAAACCTTATTAAGTTGAATCAATTTAATATTTATCCAAAAGTAGTGGGGATATTTAGTGATCAAATTATTTCATTTAAGATATTCTAATTCATTTATTTTGATTCCATCCTAATCAGAAATGTCAAATTATTTCATTTTAGATATCCTAACTCATCTATTTTAATTCCATCCTACTTAGAAATGTCAAAAGTTTTTATGCTGAAAACGTCTTCATTTTAAGTGTTATCGACTCACCCCATGATTCCATTTCTAGAGTGTAGATTATTATATAGTAAGATGCACATATTTCATATATTTCTATGTCTTACACAACATATCTTTCTTATACTTTTTCCTTATATACTTATTTATATATTGTAGTATAATGCCCTTTTTAAATTTTTTCTTGCACAATTCCTGAGTCTACTTCTATTTTTTTTTTTTTAAATAATTTCTCTAGTATAAGACCAACTGTAATGTCTCCCAACTTCCCCTCAGGGATCAACAAAGTATTCTGAATCTGAAAAAGGTCTACCAGGACTTTCATTCTCATTATTCTGCCCAAAATGCTGCCTTTTTGCATAGCAGATGGACGGTTTCACTCAATATACGATCCAAACCAGACTGACAACATTGAACTAATGGACGGAAAAAGCTCCTTCTTTAAATATTTATGTTTTAGAACACATGTAGAAACAATGTCCATCCTCGAACAGTGGAGGCATTTGCAGATAGAGGTCCACTTTCACAGCTGCAACAGAAAGGTCAGTATACTCTGGCTATGTTTGTGTTGGTGCTTACTGTATCTGTTATGAGCTTGTGCCATCGACCCCTGAAGCGGACCAAAATATTCGACACCGTTTAGTTTATATATATAAATGCATTTATTTAAGTTAATCATTTCTCCTCATTCAAAGTTGAATTTCTGCAGTATCTATAAAACAGGGGACAGTTAGAAGCGCTGTACAGTCTGACAACAAAACTAGGAACCGCGGCTGAGTACACTGTGTATATATGTACATACTGTACACACACTGATGTAGGTATATACAAAAATATACACTTTACATGTGTGACCCCTCGTGCCATGTCACCCACCACTTTCATTCAATAAAGCCACACTCCTATTAGAAAGCACATCATCATCCCAAATAGTTCATTGATTACTAGTTCACCTTTTATCTCTCATTTCTGGCTGATGAGAAATTTGTCTTATGTGCGCGTTAAGCCCCTCTGACACCCTGACTCACACACACTGTGACTGTCACTCGCAGCAGAAGATGGAGCAGCTTAAGCAGTCCTGAGCTGGATGTCTCAGCAGGGCTTTTCACATATAAGAGAGGGCTCTTCTTCAGTTAATCCTAAGAGGGGATTTAAGGTGGGCTGAAGGGGGAAGACATCCCTCTTGTTAGGACAAATCACTGCATAACTCTGCTCCCTGTTCGAGGGAAAAGCAGAGATAACACAAAGCTTGACCTTTTGCACCTCCTCTCTCGTTGAACGCCATCAAATAAAGCTGTTGATTGTTTCCCTTCAAAACACAGTGAGTATGAATAAAGTCCTACTGGCTCAGTGGGGAAGACGGTCTTGTGCACTGACTGGTGTTCAGCTATACGCCCCCGTTTTAATGCTAATAAAGATGCCTGCAAGATTGACAATATTCCTCATCTCTTTGAGGAGATGTTTTGCAGACAAAATTTAAGACATCAAATAAGGAAACTGTCAAATTTGTACCCCATGTTTGTCATAAGACTGACACCAGATCAGCAGCTAAGAGACATCCTCCCCCCGGCATGCCCTGCAGGTCTAACTAAGACTGGGAAGAAGAATCAGATACACAACATATACTATATGCAAATGTGCAATGATTTCTCTGCGACTCATTCTGCATTTCCAAAGACTTTTACCCCTTCTCATTCTTCCTCACACAGAGAAAACAGGAAGGAAAACTTTGGCACATTGTGCTAAAGATGTAAACATTTAATCATCCAATCAAAATGAGGCGCTGGACTACTTAATTATTACAGTCATTTTCTCTGCGTATAACATAAAAATAATAAAAAATAAAATAGCAATCTTTTCATCTTCACAAGAATAAGACTGGTTTAAAAAGAAAAGGCTTTGAAGAACATATCTGAACCGTTGTAGCAGACAGCATTGCCATGGTCACTCAGGTGTGTGCAGCGTGGTTCTCATGTCTTTTCACTTTGTACTGCCTGGTCATGTCAGTAGGGCTGAATCAGCAGTTCATTAACAACAGAAAGAACCAAAGGTAAAAGAAAATGTCTGAAACTCAACAGTGGTGCACTGTGCATCAGAAGTTTACGACCTTAAGTCCCTCTTTCCTGTTCTAGTTCTGTACTTGTTACCCACAAGAGATGTGACAATAGAGGGTGCTATAGACCACTAAAACATCCTCATGTTATCCTCACTCACAGGACAAGGGCGAAATACTTTGAAAATGACGACCTGTTAATTTGACAAACAGCATGGAAGCATTGATGACACATGTTAATACGCGAGGATTGCCACACGCTTTGATGACAGGAGAAAAAAATGAATAGGCTACAACAATTGTGGATCCACCACATCACCTGATCAAGTCCTCACACTCTTATCATACATATGAAGAAGATGTAAAGTAATAATTAATAATAACTATTTAAAATGATAGTACCTGCACCAAGTTGATCTGAAGAGAAGCTAAACTTCAGACTTGTGACTTCTCATAAAGAGCCATCAGCCAACTCAGCATGTGGAGACATGTGTCACAGAGTCATGTGCTGTACTCCACCAAAGCCTCTGATGTCACTGCAGATACTGTTTGGGTGCACAATTAAGGTAAAATTTATAACTTAAATTCCAATCAGGTCTTCAGTTTTACAATTACTGATTTGCAACATTCTTAAGAAATTAAGACACAACTGAAAATGTTATAAAATTTTCTGGAAAAAAAACAAACAAAAAAAAACATTTCCAGTACTTAACAGTAAAATAACCTGCTTAAAATAACTGCTTAAAATGAAATCCAACAGAAACCTTGAAGGAATACTTCACCCACAAAATGACCATTTGTATATCACTTAGTCATGTTGTGTTACTTTGAATTCACGCAGAAGTGTTTTCCACAGAAAACAGCAAACATATTGATTTATTAATTGTTTGGGGACTAGGTTTAACTGCAGCAAAACATGCATTAACAAACTCTCACACAACTCGTGCAGCATAATCCAAGTCTCATTTATCCAGTCGTATGCTCAGCACTTCTCAAACACATTCATTTCCCCTAAAAACAAATTAGTATTAGAGTCTGGCTTTAAAGAGAGCATAGATAAGTTTCACTTTATACTTTAAATAGTAAGGAATTAGAGAAAATGGATGTGTTTGGGAGGGACTAAGCATACAGCTAGATAAATGAGACTTGGATTATACTGCACGTGTTGTGTGGCCGTTTCTACATTAATCTTTTGATATATTTTTGCTGTTGTTAAACGTGGTCCCCAATCAATCAATAACTCAATGTGTTTGCTGCTTTCCGTGGAGGCATGCGAGAAAAATAAAGTTTTCTTCACAAATTCAAGGTAACACAGCATGACTAACTGATATATATGGTCGCTTGTGGGTGAAGTACTCCTTTGAATCTGATTTGGGCCCTTGAGTCTAGTCACCATAGCAACAGATAACTTTCTTCACATCTAGGCTCACCCTTGGGGTCTGGCCTCATACCCGCAGGTCCTGTGCATCGCAGCACAATGCAGCGACCTATCAAGTCACAGGATAGGCTTTTCAGCCAGCTGCAGTTTCAGCTGACCTTCTCAGCTCCTCTCACTCTGCTTACAGTCGTGTGGATGTTTAAGACAAAGGCAAACGTCAGGTACAAGGAACAAAATGGCAGAAAACAAAGTGGTGGGACAGAGGATGGAAAAGCATCAGACAACACAGCAAACATGGCCAGCTGTCTTTGTCAGATTTGGTAACACAGTACAAGGAAAACAAAAAACAAAAATCAACATTGACAAGTAACAATGTGAGTGTGAGCGAGGAAGAGAAATACTAAGAAACAGAGATTTGACACACTTCGGGCTGCGACTTCTTACTAGAATAAACTAGGAAACGAGATGTGATTTTTATAGGCCATTTCTGTTTTACAGTATATCTGTTCAAAGATGTTTAATGCGGTTGCCTTGAAGCTGCCAGGGGATGAGTCGCTCCAAATTTAATCAAAACCAATTTCCCCAAACTGTACCATCATTACTCATCAGTGACTAACAGCACAGAGGATCATAGCAGTTAAGATGAACCCACGCTGCACCCGGGAAAGACTCGTGTTGCAGAGATGCACAGCAGGCATCAGGTAATGGACTAGCAAACAGATACATGTACTGTCAATGGCATCAGTAACACTATCAGGTAACAAAAAAAAACTAAGAAGTGGCACAATGCTGTTAGGTGACACTGAAATCTTGTTCTATAGAATAAAGTAGCTTGCCAGAATAAATAAAAAGTGTTCTCATTAGTACTTCGTATCAGCAAAAACTGAGCGGTCCTGCTTGTGCAATCAGAAAAATCTGCTCACCTCCAGCAGAAACAGAGTGAGGACAAACAGTAAAACCTTGTTTATTGCAGTTTCAAACTTCTGAACAGATGGTACGTCTAACAGGCACAATGAAGGAAAAAAAAAAAACATGTTGATGGAAACCACTATTGACCGAGTGTAACTGTGGGAGCTGGTTGGTGAAACATGCAGCTGGAGGGAGCTCTTCAGAACACATGTGCATGCACATTTTATACAGGAAAACATTTTCTTTCTGCATGACATCTGTTGTCAGACTGGAATAAGCAAGGTTTTACTCTGTCAACAAAAAGAGGGACCTGTTATGTCAAGTCTGAACTGCGGTGTCTGGTGTTTCCCTCTACTGCTGTGCAGGAGCAGGCAGGTGTGTGTTCAAAGCACGGAAACAAACATCTCAATCATGTTCAGGTTTGTTGTCATGGTGATATTATAAATGTCACTGTTATCCTTTTTCAGCCAACACCTGTTATCTCTAGAGAAAAAGCTGCGACATTAAATCCAGTTTAGGTGTTATTAGCAGACAGTAACCTTCCTACAATGGCAATATTAGAAACAGGCAAAGAAAATTATCTGTGCAGGAGAAGAAGATGTATAAACTGAGCCGCTCCACAGGGAGCAGTTAGAGAGCAGCGAGAGTATGTAAAGAAAAACTCTTTTTAATCGCTCCTCTGGTATTCCTGAAACATAAAAACATCCATTCGAAATTTGGTTCCTTTTTTTTGACAAAAGTAAACAAAAAAAACTGTTAAGAGAGATTTTTTTTTCTGTGTATTGTTTCTTTAGAGACATGATGGTGTAGAAGTGAAGATGCTGTGGCAGCCAGTGCTACGGCTTGACGACAAACAGTAAATCCTGAGGGGCGGCTTCAAGACACTTCCTGGTTTCAGGAACTGCACTTCCAGCCAAAGCAAACCGGCATCAGGCCCCATCCAAAGCAGGGAGGCTCCTCCCCGAACCCCCTCCCCAAGACATAATCTGTAGGAAAAACTGTGCAGCAATCAGAGCAGAGCACACAGCATTCTTCTCTCCACTTTGCCTCTCCTTTCTCTGTTGATCCTGTGAACCAATGAGAGTAAACGAGAGGAAAAGCTCAAGGAATCGAGTCCATTTCCTCCCTTCACATCACTCTACACCCAAACCACAACCTGAAGCCTCCATCTGCAGATACAGGCTCTAGCTCGGTGTGGTGAAACAAAGACAGAGAGAGCACCGGAGAGGAGAAACACCAACGTCCCATTCTTTTAAGAACAAAAAAAAAAAGCTCCTGCGAAACCTCCGTGGAGAGTTAACAGCAAGAAATAAAAAATATTAATAAGAAAATAATATAATTACAAAGTAAAAAGAGTTCTACCTCACCAGCATTAAAGAAAGTAAAAGAACAAAATTTGCCTCTGGAACCATCAATGAAAAAACACTGAGGTATGTAGTTTGGATGGAAAGCCTCTTCATCGCTTTTATCCTCATCATGATCATCACTGTCACCATCCATCCACCAAATACAGTCAGTTTCCTGTTTACTCATTTATGGTCTACAACCCCCTCCCCCGGTGGGTGTGGCTCTTTGTTTTTTTGGGAGGGGTGAGGGCGGGGGAGAGGTGTATAGACGTGACTGGCTGCACCTCTGAGGAGGAGGAGGAGGAGGAGTGAGAGGGATCTATTCACCCATCGAGTTTGTCTTACTCCTTGAGTCTGTTTCCATCTCTTCATCCAGGTCTCAGAGTCTGTTGGTGTCTCTATCCAATATCCAGCTCTTCCCAGGGTCTGTAGCACCCCCTATGATTGTAGATTGAGGGTGAACTTCCACTGTTGGTTGAGGCTCGGGCTGCAGACCTCCACAGTGAGCCCGCCCATCCTGGCACTGCGGCTGTCCAGACAAAGGTTACTGCCCACGTGACGAAGCTTCGAGTTGGACTCAATCTGCTCCCATTTCTAGTGAGATAAAACAATGCCACGACATAAAACACAGGATGTGCAGAAGTGTTACAATTGTGCAGTGGGATACATGGAGGGCCATTTCCCACAGCGTGATGAAAAAAAAAGTTCCTGTTATGACATAATGAGAAACTTTCTTGAATTAATGACTTAGTATCTAAAATAATGAGAAATGCTCTTAAAAATTTCTCAAAATAATCACCTTATATTTCAAAATAATTAGTTAGTATAACAAAATGATGACTTAGTATCTCAAAAAAGTGACTTAGTGTATCAAAATAATGGGTTAGTATCTCAAAATAATGACAAACTTTCTATAAATAATGACTTAGTATCTCAAAATATTGTGAAACTTCCTCAAAATAATGAGAAATTTTCTCCAAATAATGACCTTCTATCTTAAAATAATTACTTAATATTTCAAAATAATGATAAATGTTCTTAAAACTTTATCAATATAATGAGTTAGTATCTCAAAACAATGACAAACTTTCTAAAATAATGACTTAGTATCTAAAAAAAAAAAGTTAGTATAACAAAATGATGACTTAGTATCTTAAAAAAGTGACTAAGTACCTCAAAATAATGACAAACTTTGTCAAAATAATGAGAAATTTTCTGCAAATAATGACCTTATATCTTAAAAGAATGACTTAATATTTCAAAAATAATGATACATTTTCTTAAAACGTTATCAAAATAATGGATTAGTATCTCAAAATATTGTGAAATGTTCTCAATATAATTGGCAGAAATGTGCTTCCTTATGTATTTGCTCTAACTGATAACTGAGAGTACAGCTCTGGTAACCAGTTCAACCCAGCTGGACATTTTTACCTGTCTGCTGTCGTTCTCTCGACAGCCTTGTAGTTTGATGAGGGAGCCGGCTGTTCTGTCCACCACAGTCAGACACAAGTCCATGTGTTTGACTGACTTATCCTTGGTCAGGGCCCACTCCTTTACAAGAGGAGATACATGTAAAATCATTAGTATAAACACACCTCTGCATGCCCACATACTGTTTGGGATGTTCTGAGCAAGCAATGATCCACGTCTGTTTTCAGATGGCATATTGTCCAATATATATGTCCTGCTCCGATGTCTTATTTTATAACATAATACACAGTATGTGTACGAGTGCTGCACATTAAGGTTTCTAAAAGAAAGCTTGACAGCTGAGTACTTGTTCAAACAGAGAAAAAAGTGCATCACAGCGTTTATATTTGTCTTCTATTTTTTCAACAAAAAAAGCAAATACGTGAACTTTTAAGCTTTAAAGTAGAACTTTTTCACTTGACAACAAGACGCTGGCATTAAATTAGACTTAAAATATCAAATACTAATCAAACAGAGGGTGTCTTCATCAGATGTGTTGATCCAGCACGTCTTAGATCAAAAGGAGATCATTTTTTTCTGTCTTTACATCAACACATAAAAAGGAATACTGTTGCTCTATTTAAGTTTGTACTGCACTAATTTAACAAACTGCAACAGATAATCGTGGCGGGGTTGACTGACCTCATTTCAGTATCTGTGTTGTATCACACTCTACAGTATTACTGACACCCACGAGAAGAAATATTAATGTGCATCAAGACGTGCCCCCTCAAAGCTCGCTGCCTAAAGAGCCGTTATGTCGTTTACATTTACATAATTAAATAAGAGCGTCAGTTAATTTCAAGCTTGATTTGAGAGCGTTAAATTTGGTTCCAAATATGAAAAAATCTACTCAAGTGGCAAGTTTCGCAATACTGCAAAATGATGTAAAGTCAGTGGTTATTAACTCTATGTGACACCAGTTTCTACAGGAAAACCACTACACCGGTTGTTCTATTTTAGGAGGGAATTATATGAGAAACTGCAGATACAAACACACCGCTACCAGTTTATGCACACACAGACACACACACACATACAATTCTCAATGCAATGCAGAGCAACTATTTAACTGAAAATTTCTCTTTAGTATCCTAATTTATTCTTACATATGCAAACTTGTATTTTTTAACATATATTTTTCATACTTATTTCTACTTTCTTACATCCTCCACATTCAAAGTGCTCCAAGATATTTGCACTTTGTCCAAGAACACTGTTGAAACTTTTCCATGTACAGATATTCTGTACAGAAGCTGAGGCTTCAGTATACATATTAATTTTGCAGCTGGATTTGCATATAGACTCTGTGTCCTTACTGTAGAGACGTTCACGTAAATATTCACTTTTGACTCACTTCGGGTTGGAGATGATACTTGGCTTCAAGTCTCACCTGACCTTTGTTTAAAAAAACATGTTTTCTCTTTTTAGTAGCTGCAGTCTCGCTAACAAAAAAAAAAAATCCCCACATTGTGTGCAACATTTGACCTTTACCAGCTGAATCCTGTAACATACCCCCTGTGCTCTCACCACCACTTGTGCCACCGCTTGCAACCAAGGTGTCTTTAGAGCAAAGGATTTAACAAGCTGACCTGTGTGTGTTGTCGTAGTAACGCTACCTGGTTTCCCCCGGCGTTGTGGCATTCATAGACGCCCACCACCCCATCGGCAAAATGACCCAGGGTGTCCAGACAGTTTCCTCCCTGCTGCAGGGCTCCAAATGCTATGTCCTGGTGGTCTGGGACTCTGAACACACCGAACACACTTCTGTTAAATGTACTGACTTTATCATTGCATCAAATCTATTGAGATAATAAAGGTCCAGTGTGTAGGATTTAGGGGGATATATTGACAGAAATGTAATATAATATAATAAGTATGTTTTCTTTCATGTATATGGTGAAAATAAGAATCGTTATGTTTCTGTTACCTTAGGATAAACCATTCATATCTATATAGGGAGCTTGTCTTCATCTACAGAGATCGCCATGTTGCACTGCCATGTTTCTACAGTAGCTCAGAACTGACACCAAGCGTTTTCGCATCGGCCACTGTAGATAGATGTCCCTCCACGACAAGCAGTGTGGGAAAAACTCAGATTTTTTAAAGTGAAACTGCTTTATTCAGTCTTTTTACTGGTTTAAATGACCAGTTCTGTTTGTTTTGGAGAGGAAGAGACCTCTGGTAAAACCTCCTGAATGTCTAGATCAGAAAATAGGTGAGCACACATTAGCAGGTCCTGGGTGAGTGACCCATCTGCGACGTGCTGAACAGTGTCGGAGTGACACTAATTTGCAGCTTTATTCAATGTTTGTACTGGTTTAAATCATCTGGTGTGTTTGTTTTTGGGAGGAAGACACCTCTGTGGATAATTCTGGTCACGGTAAAAACATCCTGAACAGTGAATACTGAAGGAAGTCTAACCGGGAGAGGTTTCAGCTGGTTGCGATCTGCAATCTTCACCACTAGATGCCACTAAATCCCCTGAAATCCTACACACTGGACCTTTAAGGCTTCATTGTTTAATAGCAAATAGTGGACAGTAACAATAAAGAGGAAAGAGGAAAGGTGAACTAAATAAAGAGAACAATGTTTTTGCACTATTTTCTTCTGATAGCTGGGACAATATCGCCTAACAACGTCTTTAATTACTCAAATTTAGGTCTGTTACATTTAGGGGCTGTACCAAGCTTCAAAGCTTCTTTCATAACGTTTTTTTGCACATCTACTTATTCTGTTTAAACCTGGTATTTCTGCACGGCTGCAAATAAAGATTCGGCTACACTAATATTATTAGTATTATACTATTTGTAAAATTTGTTTCCACTGGTGGCTGCACATCATGTTTGTGGTTAAAGTAAAAAATCATTATGCTATACCACTTGCTGCACACAAGGGGAAGTAAGGGCCTGTACT
>JAPZEB010000001.1:23135158-23147122 GCA_029783705.1 Chaetodon striatus
ATTTTATCTAAATCTGTTGATGTTGTAAATTGTCTATGATGTGATGATTTAATGTCTTGTCTTGTTTTTGTGTTTTGTGTGGACCCCAGGAGGAGGGGTCGTTACTGTGGTACCAACAAATGGGGATCCTAAATAAAGAATAAAGATTAAATGTTTTGACCCTGTTGTCAACCTGATGTTTTTACCTTTTTTTGGGGGGGGGTTAAGTCTCAGCTGGGATGTAACACAGGTGAAACAAAAAGCCCTACAAACTGTGCCTGATCCCATTCATCCCCTTTATAAAGGCGTCATAATATTGCCCTCAGGAAGACGCTATGGAGTTGCTGCAACAACCAAAAACATTTACAAAAAGTCTTTCATACCAAATGCAATAACTCTGCCAAGTTTATAACCACCATTTGCATGTCCATTAATGCTGTCTGTGCTGGGCATGTTGGGTTATTTATTGAATGAATTGTGGTTTTACTGTGATGTGTTTTAACCAACCGATGAAGCCAAGGGCAGATTTCCACATTTATGAATCCTGGCTACAGGAATTAACTTTAAAACATGTTTTAGATATTAAGTAGGGCTAAGCAGTATGGTAAAAATCAAACATGACAATACCTTGATATCGATACTGAGATTATATTGAAGGGTTGACTATTGGTGCTTTTATAAAAAGAGACTTTTGATAAATAATCATAAGTGATGTGGATATGATGACTAAGTGGGTAAAATAAATAATACAACAGCTACAACAGTCTGGCAAGTTCAGAAAATGACATCACTTTACTGTAACACAGCCTTTACAACCAGGAAAACACAACTCTTACAACACTACAATTTCTAAAATCTAAGACGATATGTGGTCTCATATCAGATCAATATATTGCCCAGCCCTGATATTACGTGTTATAATTTACCTTTTTGTTGCATTTATTTTCATCAGCCTGCTTTTTCCACTTTTCCTGCAATTATTTCCTAAATTTTTCACAGTTCTTTTAGGGGACCTCTGAGAGCGTGTCTGTGTAACTGTCAGCAGCAGTGACACTGACAGCTGCTCTAACTGAGGAAAACTGTGGGTTGCACTTACATAAAACACAACCTGTCTGATGACTGCATTGCATTCAGTACAAAACACTGAAATTTAACATTAAAGAACAAAAAAAAAATATAGGCAGAGGATTCATGTCACCTTAATCACAGTTATCAATCAACAGTGGGTGCTGGGCACTGTCAGACCAAGACTGAATGGTAATAAGACGATAAAAGTATTAATATGACACATATAAAATCTGTGGGATCAATTGAGGAAACATCTGAAAGACAAAGTACATCACTAATAGCCAGTTTTCAACATCACTATGAGTGTTTTTGGTGCATTTCTCTTCGCAGGCTGACATTTTTACTGAGTAAAGCTGAAACAAATGGCAGTTCATTACTGAATGGCCATGATGTGATGCAGGGCGAGAAATTAACACCTCCCACCAGACCAGTGTTAAAAAAATCTATCTACCCACCACTTTGGCAGATGGCCAGACATTATTTGGACATTTCTTCAATTTTCTAAAAATCAGTTACTTAGGCTGCTGAGTTTTATCACAGAAGGGCCTTCGCTGCGCTGCTGTGAAAGTCGCTCTACATGCAACACATCTAAAGGACTGACTCTACGATGTTTACTGTTTAATTCATTAATAGAGCACCATCAGTGGGCAAAATTTATCTTAATGCATGATATGGTGATGAAATAATACTTCAATGTACAATACATAATGACGTCATTGCAGTCAGTTTCTTCCAGTTAAGATTCCTTGAGTGTTTATTGCTCAGGAGGTTTTAAGTGGGAGCCAAATTATCCACAGAGGTCTCCTCCTCTTCAAAACATTGTTCAGCTGGTTGTGGAGGGGCTGCTAGCCCAGCTCCTGCTAATGTGTGCTCAACTTTCGTTATGATAAACTTAAGATCCAGATGGTCAGGAGGTTTTTACCAGGAGGCAAATCATAGGCAGAGGTCTCGTCCACTTCAAAACAAATGGACCCAGTGATTTAAACCGGTAAAAACACTGAATAAAGGCTATTTCACATTAAAAACCAGTGTTATCTGTTTGGCACAGCGGGCTCTGGAGCCGCGCTGCTGCTTTTGTTCGCTCACCTTGTTTCTCTGATAACTGAAGATCCAGACGTCTGATGTCTAAAATACTTTATCTGGTTAAAACATATTAAAAATAAACACCATCTAAAAAGGGTGTTGTAAACATGAGGCTTAAACCTGGATACAATCTATTTATGACAGCTTCTGGCAGACAACAACCCTGATATATGCACAAAGGGGGTGACACCACTGACAGGTGACAGAGCCCAAATGACATGGACCGTGTCCTTGAGTAAAATTACAGATGTCTCTGGGCTTGAAGATTGTTGGAAACGTTTGGGATAAGGTAAGTACAAAACTCAACAAAATATAAAACCCTGGTCTTATCGTTTTTTAGACATTTTACTGCAGAAAAGTTCCAGATTAAATCCCCCTCGAAACAACATCAGAAATAAATCTATTCTCGCACTGAACGTGGTGTTTTAGTATTCAACATGATTTTCTTATCAGCAGTACCATTACACACTGAAGTATTATTTCTCATGATTATTGTGATATTGCCAAAAAATTCTGTTCAGGAAAGCAAAAGGTAAAACAAAGAGATGCACCTCATCTGAGGTTGAGGCCGATGCACAGTGTCAGCATCAGAATTCTGTGACCCAAATGTGACAGATCTACACACATCTACTGAGAGTGTTTCAGGACGAGGATGAGGTGGGAGGCCAGGATGCCTGTTTGCATGTAGCTCAATCCACCCTACATTACATTTGTTTTGTAAGTCGGCAGAAACAAACAGCTAAAAGCGGCGCAGATGGGACGTTCAGAAAGAGATTTGGTTTTCTTAAAAAACAGGTTGAACTTAAATGTTCTGTAAAGAGCTGATACATACACGATACAGACTGTTTGCCTTTCAGCTTCAGATCATAGTGCACACTACTGTTGTCACCATACTGGAAATATAACTTGACATACTAGCTTGAAAGATATCAATATTTATTACCATTTCAGTATTTCCCACAGAATTAGACTCTGTGTGCGGCTGTCTTACTGTATTCCCTATGCATCAGTCTGTGTCCCCTCTTGCAGGTCCATGAACGCAACACAGGTGGAACTCATCATGAGATCATTTTTTCCTCAGCAGGAGTTCGTGGAGTTTTGAGTCACGGGGCGGATAATTGCTCAGATGATCCGATCAGAGCTGATCAGATCAGAGCGATAGATGGGAGGAGCAGCTGCTGCAGAGGCAAGTGAAAGCAAACTTTTAGACCTAGTGCAATGATCTGTTGAGTGTCACTTTCACTGTGCCTGGCGTTCTGCAGCTCCATCTGTGCCCAGAGTAGGCTGTGCACTCCAAAAGTGTGGAGCAATAAATAAGTGAACAGTATGTGTATTCCAGCAGCACTTCTAATGAACAGTCCAGCTCCAAACACAAAAAAATCAAAATGTAATGGCAGATGTTGTCACCACAAATAAATGAATGCGTGGAAACCCTGCATTTTTGATACCACAGGGGGAAAATAAACATTTAGGGCATACAAGTTGACAGTTTTATTAAAAGATAAATATAACAAGGCTACAACCTGACAACGAAGACTTCTCATTTTTGCTTTGTGGCAGAGAACAGCTAAATGACTGTAGTAAACAGTAAGCAGTTGGTATCGCTGTATTAATAGGCGGAAAATAAGTATTAAACCTGTTTCAAATACTCAGAGCCAATATGTATTAATAAATCAGTATTTTTTGACAACACCAGTGCACACAACTATCCCTACTCTTGAACTGCCAATAACAGATGGCAAAGAGAAGCTCAACTTTTTTTCTTGATTGTTAAAAAGACCAATTTCCCCCACACATTTTTTCTGTGCATCACTTTGTCCTTCAGGTATTCAAATTATGAATCCTGATGAAGACATTTCAGTTACTCGGCAAGTGCAGCAACATCAGACGAGAAACAGGAAAAAGCTTGCATTTACCGAAAGATGCATTTTTTTCTGCATTTTCTGATCATTAATTTTCATCCTTTTCATAATTCCAGTCAAACACACACACAAAAAAAAAACCAGAGAGCAGCATTTCCATTAAAGCATTACACAGCCCAGTAGCAGTGACTGGAAGTGCACCAACTAAATTACGTAAGTATAAGGGCAGTCGCTCCACTTGTCATTTATTTAGTGTTTTGAATGTCCTTGCCACAAAGTGTGCACATGCAAAACACCGCGGCCACCTGCGCTTCCTATCAGGCCTATTTGAATAGTTTAGCATGATAACGGGAACACAGATTACAGCTGACCTGCCTGTTTCCCTCCCTCAGAACTTGTGAAGACGTCAGTGTTGTGGAGCAGCTACGATAGCTCGCCTCTCAGTGACAAATTGAATAAAAGAGGGCTGCTCTGTTTTCTCTTGATGTCTGAATAAAAACAGATCTTTGAAAAGCTCTCGCCTCAGCGCTGGTCCCATGAACAATGGATATCCTCATCCCTTTCAACTTTTCCATGAATGCTCGTTGCCTGCCAGGGAAGAAAATCATCATAAGAAGAAAATAATCCAGTTTAGAGCGCGCTCACAGATGCAACATGCCGTTGTGTTTAACCACAAGAAAACTACCAATGACCGAGAGGGGGTGGATACAAAAGATAGATAAAAGAAGGAAACAAAAACTGGAGTTCTGGAGGTTGTGAAACAATCTGACAGTTTGCTATCAACAGATTAGGACTGCTCTGTGAAGCGCCTATCTTTACTCTGCTGTTAAACTAAACTATTTGTCTCCCTTCTTGGCGATGTCTCAGCCTATATCTCCTGGTATCTACACAGCTGTCTGTCTATGCACCGCAGTCAGTCATTCAGTTTCAGGGCTGGCAGGTCGGGACTAACTCCTTCTGACTGGTGGAAATAAAAGCTGCCAAACCCGACACAACCTACCATTCTCCTGTTTTGGATCCAGCCACCCTCTTTTTCTACCACTTTTCCCTTGTATCATCATTTTGTCTTCATCTTTCCATCACCAACCCCTCTTTCTGTGGGCTTCTTGTGAGGCCTAAATTACAGTAAGTGCTTCAGTTGAATATCTGCTGGCCCTGGCCAACTTTATTAAGCCTGCTGTTGATCCACCTGTCAAGCTTTCCGTTCTCACATGGCACATATGCACTCTGAATGTTAACACAGTGGCAGATTTACCACTCAAACCATGTAAATTTTGTAATTTTTAACCAATCTATCATTAATTTCAGAGAGAGATACTTCCAGCTGAGATAAAAGCTGCTTGCTAACATATTAGGCTAATTGGTTCTTGTACTGCAGCCAGCTAGCCCTAGTAGTTTGACAGGGAAAAACACAAGATCAGACCACAGATGTATCATAATAACTAGGGATGCAGCCGATTAGTCGTCTAAACGATTAGACGTCCGCCCCCTTGCTAGTCTGCACCAGAAATATTAGACAGTTAGACATTAGTTTTTTATTAATGTACAATGCCGCCTAACGATCATGTAGCTGCCCACCACTAGTGGGAGCTACAAAGCCGTCAGACAGCAGTCCCCCTCCCCGCATTAATGCTCGAGTGAACTGGAGTTTTAAAACTGCACAGTGGGAAATTGGAGAGATGTCCTCTTGCAAATCCAGCGCGATTTGGCAGTACTTTGACCTAGAAAATGAAAACGAGGTAGCATGTAGGCTGTGTCAGAAAAACTGGCATATAAACACTCGACTGGAGCAACCAATGACCTCGCAAAATATGAGTCTACTTAACTTTGTTGAAGGTAAAGGCTTCAGGAAGTTAATGGGATATGTTGAGCCTGAACACACTGTGCCGGGATGCTAAATGATAACCTTCCTTTTTTTTAGACTAGTCAATTAGTCTTGATTAGTTTTTCGTTTAATCAACAGGGAAATTAGTCGCCGGCAACATCCCCAATAAGAACTAGATACAGGATGTCAAGATGGTGCCTATTTTATCCAGTGGAACTGCTTGCCTGGCAGGTGTGCCATAAAAAAGTTTCTAGCTTCCAGGTTTAATCTGCTGTATCCCTGAGTTCCCGCTGGGCTCAAAGATTTTTAAATCACTTTTCTCAGCTCAAGGAAAGTTTTACAAATATCAAACCTCCCTGGATCAAAAACTCATAATAGAGAGAGTCATAACTGACCTTGTTTGCAGGTCAAAGTCTCCTGTCAACAGTTTTAAAGACATCTCTCATATAATGGTGGTTTAAAATGCTTTTTGGACCACAGGGATTTTATTTGCTGCAATACTGCAAGTGGCAACTGGGAAAAGCTGGAAGGCTAAGCAGCCTTTCTGGGGGACCTGAGCTAATCAAGTCAATGCTGGCTGAATGAGTTGATGATCCAAGTAGAGGACATGGAAATAAAGGAGCTGTACTGCAGTGTAGAGCCAGCTAGTCCGAGTGTAGCAAATAAGATAGGGGAAAAATGTGAGATCAGACTGTTATTTCATTCTCCAAAGCTTAACAGGACTGCTGTGCCTAGTTACAGTTGCAAAGCTGTGATTGGATAATCTCTCCTCAGGGGCGGGGTTTAGCAGACAGTTAATTCCCCATATCAACTAGGAAAATCTGAAAGGGCCAGATGAAACAGTAACAGCTTCTTTCCTCCCACGTGACTGCCAACTGTCCCATGAGCAAGGCACCCTCCCTCCCACAGCACACACACACAGAGACACAGTCACACACACACACACACACACCCAGTCTCTCTCCTGGGACTCCCAGCTAGGCAGTTGTGTAACTCCTGTGACTGTGACGCAGTTTCTCGGGTTCAAAAGAGTATTTTTGTTTAATTATAGCCTCAGAAAAAATGAATCCTTCATCAACAACAACAGTGACACATCTTCTTTGGTGTCTCTATTTACACTCTGGATCTGTTGAGCATCTGTCAGAAGTGATCATTACTTACAAGAAACACACACACACACACACACACACACACACACAGAGTCAATACTTCAAACAAAAACCTGTGTATCTGAGAGGGATTCAGTACCCAGGGATCCCCAGCTTAATTTAAGCCTTTTATCGATTCAGTGTTTGCTCCATGGAGCTGCATTTAGTTAGTTTGTAATAATGGATCTGCTCGCTGGCTGAAATTACACTGTATTCTGGCATTATAAACATATTGAACTGCTGAGGCCTCAAGTGGTTTTAAAGCCACAGATCTTTCAGCAAGATGATTGTACTGCAGTTGCACAACAGCAGGGACTCTAACACATGTAATCTACATTATGAGTGAAGCAGTGTGTGTACATAAACGTGCACATAAAGGCCTGACTGCAAAGATTACAGATACACTGCTGGGTCTGTGTGAGAGAGCCGGCGATGATGTTGTGTCTTACTCCAGCAGACAGTACGGGCTCCTGCGTTTAGTAGCAGAGGCCAGCACCCATCTCGTTCTGCTTATTACCCACTGAATAACAGACCAAAGACAAAACACACGCTAATAATGCACCATCATCACCTTCACCCTCGCTGAGTGTGCGGTGCAACTGATCCATTTTTCTGACATTTTCGGCTTTAAACCAGGAAAACACTGCGAGCCGGTGGTGCCACACTGCCTGCGATGAGAGACAGATGAATTGATAAAGCCGTAGTTTGAGACTTGCACGGACAGGCAGAAGCTGAACGCCTAGAGCTGCAAGATAACAGAGGCTGCAACTTTCACTCACGAGCTCTGGACCAGCCAGCGTTAAAAGCTCTCTGAATCCCTGCTGAGCCGATTCATGTGTGCGCCTCTCCACAGTTTGCTGGAAGAAAAGCACTGAACCCACTTCTGAATCCTCTGCCACCGACTAGAAACTAATCCAAACCTCTGGCTAATCACAACACGCTGAGAAATACTTGCAATTCTACTGCTGTGATCCACCTTTGGGGGAAGAGCTGAGCTCCATATCAACAGTGGACAGTGTGTGTGCGTGAGTCAGTCTGGCATGACTGTGTTTACCACATGTGTATGTGATTTGTTCTTGCACAGTCATTCTCCCCCCTGCCATTATTCTTTGTCAAAGCGAGGACAGCTCGTAGTCATTTCAGGTTATTACGACATTACATTTCTGCTCATCTCCATTTCTATAAGATAGACATGTAACCATGCCACACATCAAAAAAAAAAAAAAAAAAAAAAAAAAACACACTCACACTGTTTACTGCTTTGATAAATCCAATTACAGTCAGTCTGTAGCTGTACTCAAACAGCTGATAATGTTCTTATAAAGTCTGTGTTTGTTGGTTTTTCCTGTGGTTCGGTGCCACCCTCCGCTATCTGCCTTTTAGCTCCCCTCTCGTGCTGCTGATTAGCAGGAAAGTGGACTCAACAGAGGGACGTTGGTCTCTCAAGAGCTGGCAGGAAAAGCCCTCTGAGGTCTGTCCAACAAGGAAGACTTTAATGGGGCATCCTGGTGAGCCAGCAGGCTCATGTTTGCAACATTATCCTCCTGTACACAACAATGAATGCACTTACAGACATGGTCCAGCTGCTGTTGGTCTCCCAGAGCTTCCTGCCATTCTACACACTAGTTATTGTGCGTGGTCGAAGGAAGAAAGGGAAAACGTCACTTTCAGTCCATAAACTCGGGTGGTCCAGACGGTTCAAACGAAATGCATATCCAACAGAAAACACAAATGCAAAAGCTACAACACACTTTGTTTGCTGTTGATGCGCTTGTATATTTGAATTTGCTAAGTGTCTTGCATTTTCTTTAAACCGTCTCAGCCCCCGTCAAAAACTACACAACAAGCACAGAAAAACATATCATAATACTATAGATATGTGACAAAAAGGCCTTTGTTGCATAAATTAAAGGTATACCATGCATGATTGTCAGCTACTGTTTGTAATCACGCTCGCCAGCAAAAGTTAAAGTAAACCCATATTCACTCTTGTTTGGCATTTTGCCTCACTACATTTGCATTTTTTGGTGCTGTGTCACTTAAATGCCTGCTGCTTACAGTGTGGCACCTGGTTGCTACCTTTTTATAAAGCCCTGACCTCACCTGAGCGCTGTCAGGGTACACACCCACAAACATTGCAAACACAGACATATAAGAAGAACATGAGAAAATACAGGCAGAGGGCAGAGACTCTCCCGAAACACACAACCACATATACTTCTAGTGGGTCATAAGTGATGATTAAGAGGGATTATTTCTGTATTACTTCTGTTTTTTGGGAAAATCCTGCTTAGTATATCTCTAAGCGTGATAATATATTTCTACTTCCTCCATATTTCTATCATTTTCCATTTATGATTATGTGAATGATGGAACTCATCTAATCCTCCTAAGTTTTGGGAGCACCAAAATGAGGTTGCACGTTGTTGATGGACAGGTAAGCCTCACATGACACAGCTCAAGTGTCCTGTCCTCTCATTTTACACTGTACCTCCGTGTAATTCAGGCCAGTAAACCTGAGAAATACCCGAGAACACCCAGCATCACTGTGTACACTAATAAAAGAAAGACAAACTTTCCCTGTGACGCAGCAACCCAAAATTTATCATCAACAAAATGAGGAACATAGTTTGCAAAGGTTTGCTCGTGACCTCAGGAGACACACAGTGACATTTCAGCCATTTTTATTGCAGAAAAAAAAACTTGCAAAGTATGACAGAGATGGCAGCTTTCATTTTTGCACAGTACAGTGTAGTAGCTTACGGGCACTGATACTGTGTTTAAACAGTGTCTTAAATTGGCACACAGACTCTAACCAAGGGGACAGTTTTCCAAATAGGGTACTTTTGAACAGATAATAGTAGAAATGCTGTTTGGCGGGTGCTTTGATCTTGAGAGCCACACTATCATGGGTGTGTACGACAGAGCTGAGGAAACTAGTTGAACTAATTCCTCTGGCAGAGACAGTATTCTTCGGATTATTCAAAAGTGGGCATTTGAATTTAGCTGCTGTGAGAGAGTGTGAGTCCTGCTCAGTCAGGCTCAGAGCTGCGGGATTCACCACAGTGGTTGCAGGCAGCGCGATGACACAACAACATGTAGCTTTGTGAGGTGTAACGGTGGATGCAGCCACCATGTGTGGACAGTAAGAGGGGGATGAGGGAGTCCTGGCCTGAAATGTGTGCTGCATATAAATTACCTCTATTTCTGTCAATCAGGTAGGTAGCTTGAAAATCCTTATATTTAAAAAATATCCAAGCACTGCTCATGGACATGCTTCTTGTCTTATTTTCTCTGCACCGTTAAACACTCTTCAGACATCAGCAAGTCACCATTGTGTCACATGTGACTGATGAATGAATGAACATACAAACTTGTGAACAACACTTTGACGGCAACTATCCAGAGGCAGCATTTATTCTTGTCTGGCAAACATTTGACGTTGTTGCGTACCTTTCCAATTTACCTATATTTACCTGTAGGGATGGGAATTGGGGAACTGGCTCCGGAGAACCACTTCCAAATTGTCCAATCTATCTTAATCATATCCCTCCAGGCTTATCAATTCTTATTCTCAATGACAGCATGTTTCTCTGACAGCTGCACATGTGTTCATACTGTAACAACGAGGACGCAAGGCAGAGAGGAAGAATCAGCCCAAAGAATGGCTCAATTTTACAAAGAAAGATGACAACAGTGCTGCTTCTAACATCTGTAAAATGACCATTTTATGTAATCATGGGAACACCGGCAGTATGCTAAAACATCTTTCTGTGCAACATGAACATAAACGCTGTACAAATGGGCTCTCATTGCAGCCATTTCATATGATGAATAAAACAGTTGCGATGATGTCGTAAACCTGTGCAGGCCTATTTTCCATACAGACAACTTATCAGGAATCAATAAGGGAATCAATAGAGAATAGGACCTATACGCAGAATTGATTAGGTAATGGTAAATGGACCTGCACTAGTATAGCACCTTTCTAGTCGTTTAGCCACCTGCTACTCTGTTATTTAACACATTCACACAGCTATTGGAACAGCTATCAGGAGCATTTGGGGTTCAGTATCTTGCTCAATGACACTACAACATGCAGACTGGAGTAGCCAGGGATGTGAACCACCGATCTACCTATTGGTGGATGACTCGCTCTGCTATTCACCTCTGTGTTGCCAAGAGAAGGTAAAAGATGAAAAGGTAAAGGAACCACTTTTTATGACATTAGCACTAGTGCTACAATTATTAGTTGATTAGGTTATTCTTAAGAAATACTCCAATATGAAGAGTTGCTGTTTTTCCTGTTTTATAACGTTGTATTTTGGATGTATTTGGGCTTTGGACAGTCATTCAGAAAGCAGCAATTTAAGACATCATGTTGCAGCATTTTGTAGACTAAATCATCCATTGAAAAAATAATCTGCAGATGAATCGCTGATAAAAAAATAAAAAATTATCACTAGCTGCAGCTCTAAAGAGCACCAACACAACCAACTACAAATTCTACATTTTAAATTTCCTGAAGTCACATTTGAGGGACAAATTAATCACAAGCACGTGTTTAAAAAACTGTGGCTGTAATTTTGTTTCATGGCCCAACTTTTCAGGAGATTTGGCCCATCTTTGTAAAGCCTTTGTATGAACCTTGAGTGCTTTTAAAAAATTCACTACAAAGTTTGTTTCCTGACAGCAGTGAGAAATTATTAAATGCCTTGAGTCTTCCAAAGAGGGTGGGTGGGGGGTGGAAAACAGCACTTAACCTGTGCAGCTCCACCTTTGTTTAAACAGATTAGATCTCTCTCTGTGTAAAGACACCAGCCAGGTGCAGCCAATCATCCAGGATCCATATTAATGCTGCCTGCCATCCAACTCTAGAGAAAGTTGCTTATCATGGAGTGTCACTTTGACCCCCTTAACAACCACGAATACACACAGACACACACACACGCAGACACACACGCAGACACACACACACACACACACACAGCTATCAGCC
>JAPZEB010000001.1:23174182-23185402 GCA_029783705.1 Chaetodon striatus
TTTTTTTTTTTTTTTTTTTTTTTTACCTTGGCTGGGCCTGGTTGAAGAGCATTTGTCCCAGAGCTCTGTAAAATTTAAGTTGGACCTCTTCATGTCTGATCCTGTCTGCTGCTACATTGTAAATATCAGCCGACAGAGCCTGACTTAGCAGTGACTCTATAGCCAGCAGAGCCAGGCTCCAGCTCTCTGGGGAACAGAGGGAGGCTGGAGGAGACTTCTGCCCAGGGGACACAGAGACAGGCTGGTCTGCTTCGGCAGGTGAGAGTGAGTGTCCATTGAGACATACGTCCAAGACAGGGACCAATCTGGTGAGGAAACAGAAACACAGCATCCTGTGCGCCTCCTCACTGTCTCCTCTCCCTTTCCCGTAGCTTTCCAGGAAGAACTTAAAGAGCAGAGTCACTGTGTTCGACTTCACAGAGTAGTGTAAGGGCGGCTCACAGTAGCCCTGAGCACTCAGTTTGGACAGTATGGCACTGACTGGCTTCAAGAGGCCTTTTGCTCCCCCTGGACCACGTTTCCCAGACTCCTCTTTAGATGGAAGGAGCTCCTCCTTGTAGGAGGTGAGGTGCTCAGAGGGGAAGAGAGCTAACTGAAGGATGGAGTCTATCTTGATGCGGATGTCTCTCGACAGCTGCTGACGGAGGCACAGGTGTGCGTGAGTGGGTGCAAATTCCCCAGAGGTCAGCAGGTGTCTGAGCAGTACTAATGGCTGGATCAGCTGGTTGGTTACCATGGTAAAGACTCTGTTAGGATTAGCTTGTTGTCGCTGAACTGACAAATAACACGACAGCCCCTGAAGTAACACCTCAAACAAATTAGCTGCACGGAGGTTTTCCTTTGGCTTTGGAGGGGATTTATGAGCATCTAACTCTGGCTGACCAGCGAGACTTTCAGGGATCGCCTCAGTTAGAGGACACTCAGTCATCACTTCATCATGACACATGACAGATTCAGTCATTAGGGGCTCTTTGAGCAATGGCTGTTGTAGCTCATGGCAGGCCAGAGAGCAGAGCTTAACTAGGAGATCGACCATGAGTTCATACTTGGTGGTGAAGACAGATGAGAGTGCAGGAGAGGAGAGAAGGCCCTGACACACACTCAGTATGGTGGACACACACACCGGAGAGTTAGAGCCAGCATGAGCACACTCCTGGAGACGGTCAAGCAGCAGCTAGAGGCGCACAGAGAAAAGAGGTGTCAGTAAAACCTTCATATATCAATGTCAACACACCCTCTTTGCATAATATGAATGCACTACAGCTATAGCCCTAACCCAATATGAGATTATGCACCTGAAATCAGAAAGAGGATAATAAAGAAACAGTGTTTTGCATTACAAACACCACTCTAGATTTGTGGTGGTGTTCCTATTCAAATATTACCAGCACACCTGTGCCATGTTGAGCCTCAGGCTGACAGTCTTGCCCTGCTTGAGAAGCGAGTGGAGCTTCCGGCTGTGAAGCAGATCGTCAAGGTAACACCACAGCCCTTCCAGAACATTCTGAGAAAACTCCACCTTCTGATTGTACCGGCCTGTCAGAGCGTGGGTGCACCAGTCCAACAGCACCTGCAGCGGAAAAGGGTCAAGACAGACGTGTACAGATAGATGGTAGACATTTATATGCTGCCTTAAATTAATTTAGGAGGTCCAGTGTGTAGGATTTAGAGGGATATGTTGGCAGAAATTGAATATAATATAATAAGAATGTTTTCTGTAGTTTATAATCACCTGAAAATAAGGATTGTCGTGTTTTTGTTAGCTTAGAAAGAGCCATTTATCTAAATAGGGAGTGGGTCCTCACCCATAGAGTATGTCATGTTGCACTGGCATGTTTCTACAGTAGCCCAGAACAGACAAACCAAACACTGGCCCTAGATAGTGCCATTTCCATTTTCGCATCAGCCACCGTAGTTACTAGCCCCTCTGTGACGAGCAGTATTGGAAACACTGATTTTTTTTAACGTGACACTGCTTTATTCAGTGTTTTTACTGATTTAAATCACTGGGTTTATTTGTTTTGGAGAGGAGGAGACCTCTGTGGGCTTATAGTAAAAACCCTCTGAACGTCTGGATCTTAAGTTAGTGGAAAAAAAAGGTGAGCACTCATTAGCAGGAACTGGTCTAGCAGCCTGTCTCCAGCAAGCGGTACAGCGTCAGAGAAACACTGATTTGTAACCTGAAACTGCTTCATTCAGTGTTTTTACCAATTTCAATCACCTGTTCTGTTTGTTGTGGATAATTCGGATCCCGGTAACCTCTTGAACAATGAACAATAAAGTAGACCTCATCAGGAGTTTACGCTTGGCACAAAGGAGAAGTTTCAGCTGGTTGCAATCTGCAATCCTCACTGCTAGATGAGTCTAAATCCTACACACCGTTCCTTGAACTAATCAACAAGACTATTTACTGTAATTTAAAAGTAGCCAATGATATCAGTCTTCACATAAAACTCATTCTTGACTCAGTTTATGGAATGAAACTTTTTCACCTCAAAACTACAGCAGGTACCTCTCTCACTAAATACAGAACATCTGCAGCTGCTCAGAGTTCATCACTTCATCTGTTACCTGTTCTTTGTTGGGCAGCAGGCACTGAGCGGAGATCCAGGCAAAACGTGCCAGCTTTAACTTGTCCTCCCACGGAGTCTGAGGACTCTTCAGTTTCAGGTGGATACCTGAGTAAATGGCAGCCATCGCTGCAGCTGGTGCTTCTGCTGCACAGGCCTGAGGAGAGTGGATGGAGAAGAGGAGTCAGGGACAGAGAAACACGACACGAAGGGCAAAGGTGCAGTGGTGATTGATATAAAGTTAATTTAACAGTGATAAACTACACAAGGATTGAGTAAGACCTATGAAGAGGGTAAGGAAATCTATATTTATATGACCATAGAAACCAAAACAGTAAAGAATCCACATCAACCACACATGAAACCACAGACAAATTCAAGAAAATAGAATATATAATAGAATATAAAATATAGATTTGTTGTGCACCGGGGGTGGAAAATTGTCTTTGGCTCACCAGACACAAATGACGCCATAGTAAGAAGCAGACAAATAGTCAGTAAAACAAATATAAAAGGTCATAACAAAACACTTAAATTAAATCAGCTCATTGTCCGTCTGTGGTTTAAAACTCATCAGTCACATTGTTGAGTTAAGGATAATGATGTTACTTAAGATTAAGGACTGCTTAATGTAATTTCAGTTTCCAGACAGACTCTATAGCGCCTCCTGGAGCTCGAGAGCTCAAACTGACTGAAGAGAGGATGGGAACTATCATACTCATTAGCTTTCATCCTCATCCTCACTGTGTAGAGTTGGGTCAGGGGCTTAAGTGGCTATCAGCTATTTTACGTGCCATTGTAACAACCCTAGAAAGTTTATTCTTATCGTACAGTTTAGATGACCGTACCAGGCAGGAAGGTGAAACGTTAAAACACTCAAAGACACACGCATGACATGATGAAGCCTGAGAAAAGAGAGAAGTTGTGACAGGTGGTCGTCACACAGTTTGTTCCACGGAGAGGAACCAAAACAACCGACAGCACCCACACCAGACACGTATCCTATTTTAGATATTGTTGGCTGCTTTGAGCCCAACACATACAACCAGGTCTGATAAATAAAAATTATCAGCAAGAGCTTGATAAAAGTAAAGGTAAAAACATTTTCATGTTCCAGCCTGTCTGACACAGCTAGCGGCAGCTAGCTACATGGCATGCTCATGCTAACAGTATTAGCTAATATGAAGCAGCCTCTCGTCCGGACGCAGGCAAACCAGCACTGAGCTTTAATGCTCATTGTTTTAGGATAATTACATGCACTCATGTCATCTTGGTTTGTTAGACTTACGACTTTTTAACCTGCACGTGTCTCCTGTTTTCAGACGTCGACGAACTTTGAACTTTCACCCTGCCGGCCAGGCAGAAGCAATCGAGAGACGATTCAATGTAACGGCCAACGGTGGCTCAATGTCTCACTGCAATGTCTAATGTCTCACTGCGGGTCCTGAGAAAAAATATTATATTTAAGGGACGTTTTTCTGATGATTAGAACTTCTGTTAACTTTATAGTAAATGAACACGCAATTCGTCGAGAAACCGATTCGTCGGAAATGTAATTTAGCTAATATCCTGTGTTACCATATTCTTATACAAAATACAAATGTCTCTAAAAAATGATCTCTTGTTTCTTTTGGAAAAAAAAATTAATAATATATTTTGCTTTTAAGCCTGTAATTTTTCTGCAGCACACATTTCCTTTTCATCTCCTGTCTTCTTTCTTTTCACCATTTGTGCTACATTACATTTACCACAAAAACTTCAGACGGATAATAAAAATGACTAAGCCAATCAGATTTACACGAAAACAAGGTTCGGTCCAAATTGGAAGGGGCCCCTTCGCATCCCCCGTCAATATTGAAAGTATTAGATTGGCCCAGTCTGAGAGGCAGTGTTCCACTCTGTGCTGTTGGCTGGCCCATGTCACAGCCAAGGTCCATACAGTCACTACTGACATTAGAAACTGAACTAGAATTACTGCTTTGTGGTTGTACGCCTCGGCAGACCAGTCAAGTTGCACTTACAGTTTACACCCATGTCTGTGAAATCATGGATGCTTCACATACATTTTCCCTGGCAGCACAGACGATCTATACAAACAGCACAGTTCTAAGGTGGACAGCCAAGATTAGTTTCACCACTTCAGTATCTGACTAAATGTCTTCTCTTCTGTCCCTGAGATATGACACTGAGTGATGGTCAGTGAAGTGTTTTTGCAAAAAAAATATGTCAAATTGAAGTTGACCTTTGACCGTGTGGATATAAAATGGCATCACTGCATCGTTTTATCCTGTCAGACATTTGTGTAACATTTTGTCATAATTAGCATAAGAACTCTTGAGTTATGTTTTTGAGAGGTTACAGTGACCTTTGAACTTTGATCTTCAACCTCCAAATTCTCATCAGTTCATTTATAAGTCCAGGTGGACGTTTGTGCCAAATTTGAGAAAACTCTTCTTGAGATATTGCATTCACGAGAGTGAGACAGATACAAGGTCACAGTGATCTTGACTTTTAATCACCAAAATCAAATCAGTTCATCGCTGAGTCCAAGTGAACATTTGTGCCAAACTGAAGCAATTCAGATTATTCTTAAGATACTGCGTTCACAAGAATGAGACAGATAAGATCACAGTGACCTTGACTCAGGACCACCACAATCCAGTCAGTTCATTGCTGAGTCCTAGTGGACATTTGTGCCAAACTTAAAGGAATTCTCTCAAGGCGTTCTTGAGATATCACGTTTACAAGACTGAGACAGCAGAGATCTCAGTGATCTTGACCTCTGACAACCAAAATCTAATCAATTCATCATTGAGTCCTTGTGGACATTTGACTCTTAAGGCGTTCTTGAGATATCACGTTCACAAGAATGGGGAAAATGTATGGACGAACAGCGCAGAAACATAATGCCTCTGGCCATGGCTATTGCCAACGCAGAGGAATAAAAATAAGAACTCTATGACCACCAGCCAGTTTGGCCTAAAATGGACCAGCCATTCTGGAGTCTGTCTGAACGTCCCCATGGCCAGCCTGCCCTAGTTGGACAATCAGACAGGTTTGAAACAAACCACCGGGTTATCAAAATTTATTTGAAAATGAAATCAAAAGCCAACTGGTAAAATTATTACCCCAACTGCCAGCTGTAATCATCCATCACAGTTTATGAAATGACAAATAATCACTCAATGTAGAAATGAATGTCCGTGTTGTTACTTTCTGTCATTCTGAAAGAGCAGTGATTCATCTCCAGCCAGTTCATGGCAACTGTTAAATGAATGCTTTTGCTTATTCATGCTTGTATGTAATAACAGTAATTATCATTATTTGTGTTGTATACAATAGATGTTGGGTGGCTCCAAATGAAACTGTCTGGAGCAGAGGCAACGGCAGGATTTGTAATTCTTGCTTTTGTTTGAATGAACATTTAAGAGACCTTAGTAGTTAGTCAAAGTGCAACAAGACCATGTGACTGACAGATGATGTCTGTGAAATTAAGTGCAGACACATCTCTGAATTGAGCACTTGTCACCAACGATAGAAGCAAAGGAAGCAGAGAAAAAATAAGGTTCCTAGGATCTTGCTACCTTAGGTGATGAACATGAGATATTAATTTGTAAACCACACTTGAAATTTAAAAAAAGCACTGAGCCAGAAGTGTCAAAATGACTCTAAATTTAGCTCCAGCTGTGCCTCATGAACCTCTCATTGCAACACCATCACTGAGTAAAAGCACATCAGGGTTGTCACACTAAATATCTGCAATTAGCTACTTCTATTTTTGCCAAAACAGGTTTCTAGTGGTTAATGGTGTTGACTACACAGATATGCAATTCATGTAAACACACATTGGGCCTGACAAATTCTGCTCAGTGTCAAGGTTTGTTTGCAAAACTGACACATATCCAGGCTTCAGTCAGCTTTTTTCTCTATTATTGTACAAAGAACACAATACCTTAAAGGGGACTTGGCCAAATTATACTGACAATGAGCCACCATCACTCATCACTGTGGGCTGCATGCATGTACAGGTGTCACTCGGGTAACAGTGAATATGTATAAATCCTAATCACATTCATCCAGTCATTTCTGACTCATCTTCATTTGCATGGTTTCAGAAAATGACATATTTTTGTATGTTGTTGTAGTGGCACCAAAATAAGTAAAAAGTACTCATAAATGCATCAAGGAAAGTTGTTGTCCGAGTGTACTCAAGGGTGTGTCAGTACAATGTGACATCACTGACTATATTTACATGCACAAAATATTTCGTTCTCTGCCCTTATTCCAAAAAAGACAATATTCCGACTCAGCTAAAGAGTACCGCACCCAAAGTTGCACGTATCCCTGATTTTGAAAGGCTACGATCATGTGACCAATGTGCTGACAGGAGCAAACAAAGAAACAGTCCCGGTCGCTCTTGTAGGGAGGCAGGTTGGAGTGGTGGATGGGTCACAAAAATACAGGCTATCCCTCGGGACTCTCCAATGGAGACACGTTCAGAACCGTGTGAGCTTTGAGTCATCATCCTCACCGTAAGTTCACTGGCCTAAACCTAACCTGTGTAACTTTACGTTAATTAAATAACTTTACGTAAAGTATGTAAGGTCATTCACGGGGCGCTAATTCGTAGAAAATCATACAAACTGTTGTGTCTGCATTTTCGTACAATATCATACAAATCATTCTATGAGGATACGTAAAATGATACATGTCTTCAAAAAACGTAATGTCTTACTTTAACATAAACATCATAACATTTAAAAGTTTGCCTTGGTGTGTCTTCCTGTGACGAGGGTGGGGTTTCTATTGCATTTTAGCTCTGAAACCAGCTTTGAATTCCTTATTCAATCTATTTAGATTCAGTTTTGAACAAGTGTTAAAAACAGCTAAATCAGATGATTGTAATCTAGTCATCCCACATCAGCAGGGTTGAGCTCAAGTGAGGTCAAGAGTCGTTGGCTTTAAAGACGTTTTTTTTGTTTTTTTTGTCACGTCTAAAGTCATCTGATTGATGACTATGGTGATTGAGTTGGTAACTTGACCTGAGTACACACTTCTGAGACTATTATGCTTTAAAACAAAATGGACTGTTGCTCTAATTGTTGGTGCTCCAAGTCTCTCAGAGCTGCTGGCTTCTATCCTGATCAACTCAGTTATAGATCCACACCTAACAGGGACCAAGACCTCCTCAAAGTGTTGTACTATATCAGCCTGGTCATGAGCTCCAGTTGCTATCATGTAAGCCTTCAATTAGCTGTCAGGTACACTTAGACTTCTCATCCATTTTGGTTATTCCACATAATTAGGCCTTTGGCCTTGGTCCTTTAAAATGTTGGAAATGATACCGGTGCGTAAACCCACCGCTGTGCACAATAATCATCAGTCCCCAAATCTGCAAGAGAAGCACACCAACAAATGAGGTAGTACTGCAGTGTTTTTTAAGGCTGAAACAATAAGACGACTTTATTTAATGGGATAACAACAGGACTTATCATTTAAATATAAACCCTGAAACATGTAGCTCAATTGGAAAAACTTAACACCACCACCCAAAATTAATGCTGACAACACATTCACAATCCCACATGGGCCCCACATGGTGTTGACTGAGCGGCAGTACTTTTGTATTAGTCTATGCGTTGTGTCTTTGAGACGCTGTGCTAATTTACACCTGTTATGTGCATTGTGTCTTTTCAGAATACACTTGCAATTTTCACAGGAAATGTACAGCACCGACAGTCTTTTTCAAAAACTTGCAACGTCTATAAAACCCCAAAACCCCAAATTCACATTTATTTTCTTCTGCAACAAATGCACGTAGTTAGGTTTCAAAAAGAAACATCACGGTTTGGTTCAAAACTCATACAAGAAGCAAACACTGGCCTCCTGGGAAAAAGTCCAGTGTTATTGGACCTATGCACCAAACCTTCCGACTAAGGGTGGGCGATATGGCCCTAAAATAATATCACGATATTTAAGGGTATTTCTACAATAACAATATTCTTGACAATATGACATAATAGTAAAAAAATATATATTTTATTAATAATTTAAGAACATAGAATTGCAACAAGACAAGTTTAAGATTAGACTACACATTTAAACATCTCACAAATACAAAAAAATGTCCCCTGGGATCTATATATATATATATATATATATATAAATCAACAGGTGATTTCCTTCCTTTAGTAAAATTACTAATAGTAAGTCACTAAAAGAGTCTGAGGAATCCTGGGCTGTTCATGAAACATTCAGGACGCCACACTTTATCCGACACTACTGAAGCTGCTCGTCTTTATGGAACCACTGTCGTGTCAGTAATAATTTGGCTTTCACCCATGCTTGTTACTGTGGGTAACAATACGACGTCAATATGTCAAAATATTGCAAGTATAATGATCTGAATTTTTCATATCATGTTAAAAATTAAAGGAGATGATATGGCACACCTCTACTCCTGTAGGGACTTTCCAGGTCCTTAAATTGCATTGTTGTCTGACAATGTTTTAAGCTGACACCGCCCGTGGTCGCATTACTAACAGCTGCCTCCCGATGGCGTTTCATACTGCCACAAAAGGATGTCTGTTTTTCCTCTGTCTTCGGCAGAAATCAATGACCAAGTGGTAGTATTTGATGACTTCTGAATGAGACCAGTTTGGATTTAGTGACTTGCAGAACACACCACAACTTTATCTCTCCACTGGGATCACAGAGAAAATGAAAACGTCTGACCATGGCGGGATGAAGCAGCCTTGCCTCTGACCCCAGAGGGTAATGTTAACATGTTGACTCCGAAAGCAATTTGCAAGGACTCTCATCATCTACTTGTGTAATCCATAGTGTACCAATGGTCACACTGCCTCCTGCATTAAGTGCAGCCCCTGTCTCTCCAAAGTGCATGGGGCTGTAGCAAAGATATTGATATGCAAATAAGCATTTGATGTCATTTGGCATCTTCTACCGCCTTTTTGAGCAGCCAATATGTACTTTTGTGGGAAGAGAGGATGCAACACCGAGAGCATGCTAATGGAAACAGGGGTCTGCCAGCTTTTTATCTCCATCTCCATCATTCTCTATGCTCACTCTGAAATGCTGCAACTAATACATTCACCTCTCTGTAACCTCCTTCTCCCCTGGCACACCTCATTTAATATCATTTTGATCACAAAGTCAGCTCAAGCGATACATGTGGAAAACGGAGCACATTCACTGGAGCCCGCTCCAAAGGCAACAACCAGCTTTTCAAAACCACAGCTGCCAACTGACAGGCTGCCATGTCTGCGTGTCACTTTTTTTCCACCACCATTAGACGTGTTGAAAGAGGGGATGCATGTGCCATCACTGAGGAGGACATCAAACCAGAGTCTAGTTGGTTGATTTCTGCTTGCTAGGGTTATATCCTAACAGGGAGATTTAACACAATAAAACTTGAGTGAACTGGCTGAGTGTGGGAGTATTAGCTCTCCCTGTGTGATGTATGGCTCATTTTATTGTGCCTCATACAAAGTTTTCAAGCACAAGAGCTCTAATGCCTTTCTAGGATAAGCACAAGAACATTCATATGTGACAGGGTTATAGCACTTGAACACACTGCCTCCTGGCACTCAGCCCCCTGCTCTCGCTCTGCCTTCGTATACCTCACCTGAAAACGCACTACCTATTCGAAGGAGCACAATAGGGAGCCACACGCTCACTCGGGTTGGACTTTGGAGTGGTTTTAAGAGAACAGAGAAAAGTCTTGATGAATTGAAGTCATAAAAGTGAAAACTTTTTCTTCAAAGCCAGACTCCACTGACGAAAATGGTAATTTTACTTTTCTTAGCACAGGAGCTGCTGGTCTGTGAGGCCGCTGCCTCGATTTGTAGTTTGAGTGTTATTGTGTGAGTTTGGCATTTTAAAGGGTTAGTTCAGATTCAACAAAGTCACACAATAAACTCGCTGGTGGAGGCAGAGGTAGACCAGTAGCTCCCACACACACAGAGGTCAAATCTTTTTTTTTTTTATCAATAGAGTGTGGCTTTGGACAGAGCACAGATAAGTTTTACTTTTAATTCAGTTACCCGTCGCAAAGACTGTCTGAGATATACTGAGCATACGCCTGGGGTTGCAGCAATATACAGGTATCAAGGTAAAGTTAAAGGTTATCATACCATGTACTAGGGCTGCCCCCTAATAGTCGACCAAACATTAATCGACCAGAATGGTCATTAGTCGGCAAGATATCATGGGTCACTTAAAACTGAAACTCTATAAGGAGCTACACCTTGTTAAAATAAATCAAAACCTATATGACTGGACCACGTGGGAATTTAATTTGAAAGGACAGACACAGGAGGTGGCCACGCTCATGTTACAAACATCTGTCCCACACACGACAGACCTACACACTTATAAACAGCTCCTGGAAGAAGATCAGCTCTGCACTCAGAATTTCAGATAAATAGGCATGTGTACAATGTTTGTTAAGACTGCTTAGCAACCTCACGCGCAATCGGCTACTGCGCTCTTGAAAGCCGAGAGTGGTGCCCCGTGCCTGACCTTGTGTATCCAGGTGGTTTAAGACACTGCTCGCCCCTAATCTCCAGGGCTGGTACCTGCGGTTATTCCACAGGCTAGTTAATAACATGTCGGGCAGGAAATCCAAAGT
>JAPZEB010000001.1:23213876-23234808 GCA_029783705.1 Chaetodon striatus
CCAAGGCCAACAGGGAGAAGATGACCCAGATCATGTTTGAGACCTTCAACGTCCCCGCCATGTATGTGGCCATCCAGGCTGTGCTGTCCCTGTACGCCTCCGGCCGTACCACTGGTGAGACTGACAGCAACAAACAGCTGCAACTCATCACACAACAACAGCCTCCTAAACATACATACCACAAAGAGACAGCAGCCTTTTATTGTAGTATTCAATGTAACTGACAAATATAACTAGTAAAATTATATAACAGTAACAAGCAACACATAATATTAACTGAGCTATTATACGCCAATTCCCATTGTGCCCTTTTGCGCACGAATTTTACGCACAGTCGGCCAGCCTTTCTGGGACTGTTTATGCTCTTCTGCGGCCCTTATGGCATACACATTCTGTGTGTTTTTCACTCACCCACTTTAGCCACACTTTTACGCACAAAACTGAAATGTCTGAGGACTTCTTGTCGCCTGGACTTTACTAAACTCTCGCCCTGCCTCTCTCTAGGTATTGTGCTGGATGCTGGTGATGGTGTGACCCACAACGTCCCAGTCTATGAGGGTTACGCCCTGCCCCACGCCATCATGCGTCTGGACCTGGCTGGTCGTGATCTGACCGACTACCTGATGAAGATCCTGACTGAGCGTGGCTACTCTTTCGTGACCACTGGTGAGGAACTCCAACAATACAGCACCTGAGAGGAAGAAGCGCCTAGACCAGCTTTCAGACAGACACAAGCATAGATTCTAAAATATTATAATAACTTTACATTTTATTTTAGCAGCAGTTTTGGGATAGTTTGATAAACTTAACAAGAGATCAGCAACCTAGCCTACAAAAACAAAGAATACTATTTTAAATTATTAATATGTACTGACAGGCAAAGTGAAAATTGGATTTGTGTGAAAACTAGTAATCTTTCAGCTTCAGACGCTTCTGTAACTTTCGTAGTTCAGCTCATTTATTAGCTCGCCATTACACATACTCTGTCTGTGATCTCCGCTGTTTGACACTGAGCAAAATCTCACCAACTTGTCTCCCTACAGCTGAGCGTGAGATCGTGCGCGACATCAAGGAGAAGCTGTGCTATGTGGCTCTGGACTTCGAGAACGAGATGGCCACCGCTGCCTCCTCCTCCTCCCTGGAGAAGAGCTACGAGCTTCCCGACGGTCAGGTCATCACCATCGGTAACGAGAGGTTCCGTTGCCCCGAGACCCTCTTCCAGCCTTCCTTCATTGGTATGTTAGATAATCCTTCACTTTATCTAACTGCAAGCAACACTGGATATATTGTGCAAAAGTAGATATACCTCCCCCTCCTCTTAACACTTGTACCTCTCACCTGACCAGGTATGGAGTCTGCTGGTATTCATGAGACTGCCTACAACAGCATCATGAAGTGCGACATTGACATCCGTAAGGATCTGTACGCCAACAATGTGCTCTCCGGTGGTACCACCATGTACCCTGGTATTGCTGACCGTATGCAGAAGGAAATCACTGCTCTGGCCCCCAGCACCATGAAGATCAAGGTAAATATACTGACAAGAAAAAACTTTACAAATTATCCGCAAATTCAAACACTTTACGCACAAATTGATAATTACGCACAGGAATTTACTGAGCAAATGATATGAAGCAGTGGCACTTTACTGATGCTGTTTCTCTCCCTCCCCCTCCTCCAGATCATTGCCCCTCCCGAGAGGAAGTACTCCGTCTGGATCGGTGGCTCTATCTTGGCTTCCCTGTCCACCTTCCAGCAGATGTGGATCTCCAAGCAGGAGTACGACGAGGCCGGCCCCAGCATTGTCCACAGGAAGTGCTTCTAAATCCTCCATCTTCATCTCCAGCTTCTCCATTTACACCACCAGCCACCTGGAGATCAAGCGAGAAGGAGGAACAACCTCTGCGGCACAGCAACACTCTGCTGTCAATGGACTGTCTGTCTGCGCTGTTGACATTCATATGCATGTTTTATCCCTTTAAAATGTGCATATTTTGTTGCTGTTTGTTGTCTGTGTTGCACGGAGAAAGGCTGTGAAAATCCATCACTGAACCATGCATCCACCCAAAAAACTTTAATAAAAAAAATAAGAACAACATGTTGCCCAACACATGTGAATGTAAGTGTATATACATATTGATAATTTATTAAAGTCCATTATTTGGTATTTTTGACCCTGGCCTTGTTTTTCTACTAAAGTGAGGGTACTAGGGGAGGAAGAAAAACAAAAGCTTTGGTGAAATCAAAGTAGTAATATTGGAATATGGACGATTGCTAGCACAAAGGTACCACTCAAATAATATTTTTCCTTCAAAACCATGAAAATCCTCTCAAAATTCAAAAGGAATCCCAGCAGCAACTGGGGGAATACTGGGGAAATCAACCAAAATCATCATAACAAGCCCGGGGGAGTCTTAATTGACTCAGCAATTACGCATACCCACTGTGTGACACACACTACCCCATAAACCAATCAGCTGATAGGGGGGGAGTTCATAGAGGTCGGGGTGTTGGCATGGCACCCTGGATCATAGCTGGATGGGTGAAAGGGAGGGAGACAGGGTGTCTCTGTCCCATCAGCCACTGCTGGCTGAGGGGCTGCTGGGTGACAGAGGTGAAAGGCGACGCCTGAAAGCTCCGACAGTCGTAGTTTGACTTGCCAGGAATGTGCCTGGGCAGCAGCAGCAGCTCCGCTTTAGACCGAGCGGATCAGTAGCATGGGACACCCGACACCCGGCTCTGAATCCTGTTGAGCTGCCTGCCCTGCACGACCATACGCGCAGCCCCGGGCCCCCAGACCATCTTTAGACAAAACCAGACCCCGTGTACAGTGCGGCATCTCCGTGGCCCTACCTTATATGCATAGAAGCTCCACAGGTTATCTGGGTGTGGGGTATGGGTCCGCGCTAAAAGCACAATGGAGTGCGCTTGGCGCGTCTCGGGCGCGCACCCACATCATATACAGCACCCCATTGACCCGGCCTAATAAAGACACCATTCATGCCTTTTATCTGACATCCACAATTTAATTTCTTAATCTCTCGACTCCAGGTACAGGTAGGTCTACTATAACAGACACACTTAAGTGCATACATGAGTATTCAGGGGTGTGGTACATTTGGAAGCCCATTAGTGACCAAGTAAAGCCCTGTAACCCAGCTCTTTTATTAAATCTGTTAACAGCGATTAAATTCAACACAACTAATTGTATTTTCAACCTCTTTTTACCATCCGATGGAAATCATTATCAGCCTGGTCGTACATAACCGCTCTGACCGCATTCCTGACATCCCGGCCCGGGCCACCTGTTGCGGGTGTGTTTGGCTTTTTAAAAACGTCCTCAAGCGGGCGGAGCTAAGAGACGCAGCCTGTGATTACAGCAGCAGCACCGTGCAGCGACAACGCCATCTGTTCTGCTCTGCTTCCGTGAAATCCGACCCCAGTGTAAGTATATTTACTGTACACAAATTTAGACTCTTACAGCCCTGAATTTCTGCTGTCGAGCATGGCACTGCTGTACATGAGAGTCGGTGGATTGTCAGTGAGATTTAACGTCTGGCTGTCACCTGCGAGAGCTGACAGGCGATTATCGGTGCTTCACAAAATCATATGATCATCAGACATCTGCAAATAACACGGACACGTTTGTTACAGGAAGATAATATGCAGCAAAGGGCAACTGATTAACCCATATATTAACTACTCTGTTACTGTGTAATAGTTTATATAATACAGAGCATGATGACGCTTCAGCATACGATTATTTAAACCCTCTGGATACATAAAATACTTATATTTCAGCAATAATAAAGCAAGGTTGTAATAAATGATGGCACAACAGCTTATAAAACCTGGAGTGTTTTCATACACTGATTACAGCTGACCTTTAATTTGGAATACTCGTTTAGGCTGCTGGAGCCAATCAGAGGACGAGATTACAACTACGTCATCACGTTCAAGCAACGTCCGTTTTATGTTAGCAGACGTAGCGGCTTAAAACGGCCGATTAAATTAAAAATTCAGCCAAAATTTAAAGTAAAATGTCGATTTAGTTTACAAAATAGGTACCCCAGTTTATAAAGTCCTCTAAATTAGACTTTTATTCACACCAACGGTCCAGTGAAGCGAACTAACCCCGGGAGAGGACGAAGGAGGCGGGTACGGTAGCCGAGGGGAAGCCTCCAGCTGCTCTGCCATTGGTGTTTACTGTCTGCACATTATGGTTTAAATGTCTGGCGGTGATATCAAACCTCAGAGGCCTGCGTGTGTTAAAATATCGTGGCTGATATTCGCGAAGGCTCTTTGTAAGCTTATAACACAGCGTGGACTTGTTGTATGTGTGTAACAACGCTAGTTTTCATAGAGCTTGTGTTTTTCAGCTTTGCGGTCTTGTTGTTGGATTTCAGTTCAAGATGGTGACCAAGAGGATCCGCTCTGAGTACATGAAGAAGTTCAAAGACCCCAAATGGGAGACGTACACCAAGTGTTATGAGGAGATGCTGAAGTACAGGCTGACCCGCAGGCTGCTGGAGCACACACACAACCCCTGGTTCTGGAATGGGCCCGACAGTGATTCAGACTCTGGAGGACGGAGCCCCACTCCTCCCAGTAGGAACCAGGTGCGGGCCGAGACCAGTAGAGACAGGGCGGAGGCTGAGGTGGAGCAGTGTGAGGGGGCGAGGGTGGACAGACAGCAGGAGCAGCAGAGCAGAGCCACGGGGTCTGTGCCCAGGCTTCCCCTTCAAGAGGAGGAGGAGGAGAATGTGCCTGCAGCCCATGGTAAACCTGAGCTATGAATGTGTTTATGAAATAATGAATGACTGATATTACTCTACTGTACAACATGATGATACTCACTCCTCTCAGGCTCGCAGCTCCAAGACACAGGAGTACCAGAGGTGGAGAGAGGAGAGCAGACCCCCAGGGAACAGGACAGAGGTAATTCAAAAATGCTGTCCATGGCTAGTGTGTATTCCTCAGTGCCTTGCAAGTGTGCATCGTTTATTTATTTTATTTAATCCTTGAAACATTCTTGGGTGGATGGCAGTAGCTCAGTCCATAGGAACTTAGCTTGGGAACTGGAGGGTCACTGGTTCAAGTCCGTGCACATAGTATGAGACATGGGCCTGGTAGCTTGAGAGGTGCCAATTCGCCTCGCCGAGGTGCCTGTCCAAAGCAGCCTCCTCGCTTTGACATCTCTCCACTGAATGCATGTATAGGTCCTGTTGGTGCATGTGTGTGTATTTCAGGCCTGTGTGTATATGATAACAGAGTGGAAAAATCTGAATTCCCCCTTGGGGATTAATAAAGAATATCTTCTAATAAACAGGTCGTCTCGCTGGTATTGGAATCTCTTTCTAAAGAGAGACTGTTGTACAAAAATAAGATGCAGTTCAAACATAGACAGACGTACATCACACTTAAGAAAAGCAATTACAAGTGTGATTGCAAGTACAGAAGTACAGTCTTTTAAAATGTTCAAATGGAACAAGAGAATGTAGATTCATTTTTTGGCACTTGCTCCATTTGTGTTTGAGGCACATTATCCAAGTTTGTTGCGAACACATGTTACAGCCAAAGTTAAGATGTCCTGAAACCTGAGATTGTAAGTGCTGTATTTAAATGCAACCAGAGAGTAGTTTTTCTAGTAAAGCCTTACGAATAAACATCATACAATGCTGCTTCCTCCTGTTTGTTAAGGAGGACGACCTTTTCATATAAGATGCAAGGGTGAGTTAGAAATGTATCACTCATGATAAAAAGCAGCACACTGTGAGATGCTGTCAGGAGGCTTTTAAGTTGGAGGAGGAAGCGATCTTGTACAAGATCACCATAATCAGGTGCAGACTGGGAATGGCACAATGGTCCTTTGACTAGCAGAAGATAAAAACAATTTGTTTCAGTACCAAAATCCAATTTTGACCTTCGTTTGATTGACAGATGCTCCATATGAGTCATAAAAGTGAGTCTGGTATCCAGACAGCGTCCCAAATATTTATAGCATTCAACAATTTAAATTGCAGAATCCCGAAGGGGTTGAATATGGGGAGTAATCTGAGGTGATCATTAGTCATGAGATGGAGTGAGAATCATGGCCAACATGAAAGACAGAGGAGAAAAACTGGATGTAATGGGCAGTAAAGTGATGACAGAGAGACTGGCTTCCCCCATGTGGAGAGGAAAAGCAAACACACAGTCTAGCAAAGGGTATACAGCAAAATGGCTAAAGCTAGTTTTAAGCTGCTACATAGCTTTCATTACACACTTTATAAAAGGTTCCTGGCTCTATAGTGATTAGGACTGCTAAAGGTGTCACATTCATCAAACAGTGATTTGTCAGCTTCAAAAATACCTGTCAATAAAAGATTGACATCTAAAGATGAAAGTCAACACTAGCCTGGAACACCATGCTCATATGACAGGGTATTAAACCTCAGTTGTATTTAGTACCCACTGAAAACCTCCAAGTATGAAAAGCTGTCATTCACTGTAAGGTGGCATCAAATGCTGGTCAGAGTCCAGTCATGGTTACTCTTTCTTTAATTAGATCTTTACCGAATACAGATGCCAAGACTATTAGTCAGCTGAAGTTCTTGTCTGACTGTGTTTCAACTGTGGGAGATTTGGAGAAAAACGTCAAGTGAAAAATCATGATAGTATCTGTACTGAAACTCAGGTATGCCAGCTGTACGAGTATCATAGAAATTAAAGCAATACTTAACACTAGCTGAGAACATTTTGGGTTAATACTCACGCACATTAATAAATAAATTAACACCAAGGCAAAAATGACACAGCTGATACAAATAAACAAAACTACATTCATGAGATGTGTCGCAAATATATAAAGGGCCTTAAAGTTTTACTAAATGGCTCCCTTATTATATAGAGATGTCACAAAATGTCATTAAATTGCTTTTGTTTTCACATTTTGAACTAAGTGTTATTCAGTATATCAGATTGTTTAAGCAGTGTGTCAGAACAGCCTCACTGTATACTGATTCCTAAATGTTGACAGCAATTTAATATCTACATTGCTCATATTATTGTGGATGATCTGTCTCCAAGGAAATTATTGTATGTGATTTTATATTCAGTATTATGAGGCATTTTGGCGCTGCTTTAACCTGTTTATTTTTTCTGTTTGTAGAAAGAGACACTGGAGGACCCCGATCACAGCAGAGTAAACCCCCCAAATCCACAAAGCAAACATGGCGCTCCCAGCAGGTCAGGCCTGCACCAACACGGCAGCCCAGAGACGACAGCAAGGAGCGCAGACATCCTTTCGCTCTGTATGGTTCAGGAGAGAAGGATGCAGACATGGCAAGCAGGAAGACGCACAATGTCGGCCCTGTAGCGTCAACCACTGAGGTAATCTTTCTGATCGACATGTAACAAGCTGTGGTGTGACTGAGCATCAACAGGAACTGACAGTTTATTATGACGTTTATTTTTCCTGTAGATCCATGAGTCGGCTCTTCGTGCCAAGACCAGGCGGGAGGTGGAGCGTCAGATCCAAGCTCAGAGGACCGAGCGCCGGAGGGCCAAGTCTGCCGATGTGGACAAGGCCAGAAAGCTGGTTCAACCAGAATACAACCCCTGGCTCACTGAGTATATGCGCTGCTTCTCTGCTCGCTCTCGATAGGACACTCGCGCACATACACACACCCACACACTCTCAGTAGAAACATTTACATCAGGGTAATTCCAGATAAATAGACAAAAATAAAGCCATTACTGCCTTCCACCTCTGACGTTTAAACACCCGTAGATGTAGAATAGAGCAGGGGGTGGATTGACTCATACAAAGGCTCCAAAATGTTTATCACTCTCTTTCAGGATGTAAACTGACAAAACTTTGAAATTCACTGTGTGGCTTATTCCCCCAGATGTGTACTATCATGTTTTTTATATAAATCAGTTTTAATATAGTATACAATAAGAAACATTTTACAGGGTTTAAGAGACTCTTGAATGAAGTGATTTGAAAGTAAATGTATAATTAACAGATTCATCTACCATATACAGATATTTTGATTAGAACGACGAGTCTAAAACACAGCCATACTTTGATGCAGCCCCTTTAAACACAGGCTATATAAAATGTGTCCATGTTCTTTATACAGGGATATTAAACCATAGTAGACTCACAGGAATATAAGGACACATGGCAGCATGTCTGAATAGATTCAGTCATGTTCCTAGAAACACCTCTGAGATCAAATGTGAGACCACAAACATGAAGAATGTACATACCTCTGTTGTATACACATATATACAAAACCAAACACACAGTTGTTTGTATTCCAAAAAGTTGTGCTAAGCGCAGCAAGATGGTTTAGTCAGCTGAAAGTTTTCCTCATACGTCTGCAGCTTTCGATATGGATAAGCATTTTCTTATTTGTGCTGAGTACAAAGTATCGATTGACTTACAGAAATCTATTTAACACTTTTACAGCTTTTGGTTTTCAGATCACTTAGTGCTCTTGACTAGTTCTTGTAGATTTACTGGTTTGTGTAACTGTTTATGGATTGATCCCAGCTGACTGGGTTTAGATTAATAGTGAATCACACTGTTCTCACAGTCAAACTGAAACTCTGTACAGTCACAGCTGTGTGATGTGGCACATTTTCTCGTGAGCTTTTTATGTGTATGTGACAGGCGAGTGTCACTGCAGGGCTTGGATGAGTGGTTTAACACTGACTGGCAGGTGAACAGACTTTAATTTCAACATCAGAGTACTTCTAACAAAATTACGTTTCTGTACAGCCCGGTAACAGTTCGTTTGTCTGCACAGTGTGCCTCTCTGCACACATAGGTCTCTACTCCTTGTCGTCCTCCTGCTTGGCACCTACCTCTGCAGGCTCAGGTCAGTAGTGTGTCAGACCAGCTTCATGGTGGTATTTAAAAGGAAACTTTGCTTATTTTCAACCAGTTCTGTGTAATTGCAGTGTGTGCCCTGTGTGCACATGAACGTTTGGCTTCCCATTGTGACAGGAAGCGCTGTTCAAACTGTATACACTGCAATGACATAGAACTGGTTGAACATGAGCAAAGTTTCCCTTTAAGCACATTATTGCAGCCTGTCCCCGGCCTGTGGATAGTGAAAGATACTAACAGGCCCATGCGCAGGCATCCTTTAGGCAGTGGAGCCATTGAACCAGGGCATGGTTTTAACAAAGGGTGAATGAGTGCCCAAGGAGGTAGTAGTGGAGAGTGCTGACCGCCCACTTGATGGCTACAGTCTCTTTGTCCACAGTGCTGTACCTCACCTCTCTCTTTGCCAGCTTTGAGCTGAGGTACAGCACGGGACGGTCAATTTCCCCACCTTCTGGGACAAAATGGCTCCCAGCCCCCTGCTCGAGGCGTCAGTCTGCAGAGAGCTTGTTTTACAGCCTCAAATGCCTGGATCTGAGGTACCTTTGTGTGTGAGGTTGGTCAGGCAACTCCTAAGCTCTGAAAAGGCTGAGGTGAAGTGTGTGTAGTAGCTAGCCAGTTGCATGAGTGCCCTCGCATCTTCTTTCAACTTGGGCTTTGGAAAGGCCATAATCACTGCTGTCTTATCTTACTGGGGACACTTCTTCAGGTTTGTCTTGAGCCTTGCCTGTCTCAAGGCCTCGAGCATCACTGCCACCGGCTGCATATGCTGCCCGGAGTTGTTGTTATTTATGACAATGTCATCCAGAAAGACGGCAGCATGTGCAGCACCCAGTCCTTAAAGCACTGGAAGGTGGCTGGGGCTCTGAGCAATAAGTAATCCCCCACCCAGTTTTGTATCAGGTCTAGGACAACCCGTGATGATCTGCCAAACAACAACTCAAAGGGGGAAACCCTGCGGAGGCCTTGTGCATGAACTGTTGATGAATCCCTACTCTCTGCTCTGTGTCGTCTTCCTGCTCAGCACCTGCCTCTGCTATCTCTCATGTCAGTAGTGTGTTGGACCCAGCTTCACTGTGGTTATTTAGACATGTTATTGCAGCCTGCTTGGCAGATCAACAGTCGGACCGAATACTCAGAGGTGCGTCAACCCTCCTGTGAGCTGCTGCACCCGCTCTCCACCTGCAGCTGATGCTCAGCCACACCCCCCCTGACCAGTGTTATTAACTTGAAATTGTTTTATAGCAACATTTGTGTTTGTTCTTTAGTCGATGTGTGTGTAGGGTAATCAATCGACCTGGTGCTATCGCAGTGTGAGAATGATGTGTGTGACTTTTAAAGCCATTGGATGACTGTGAACAGTGTGTGGATACTGCAGTGTTTCTGTTACACATTCACCACTCATGGGACTCTTTCCAACAGAAAAACATAATATTAAATGTAATATTAAAAATTATACACAGCTAATTTAGGTTATTTTCAAAGCATAACAATCAAGCGTTGAGGCCAAATGTGTTTTTCATTGCTGTTACTAATTATGCTTTAGAACCAAAAGAGAAACCATAACGACAGTGGACATTAAGCTGATGCTTAAATGACCTTTAGTGAGAAATACATGAGCACATATTGCTGATTTACTGCTTACTGGTTAAAGCAGCACACGCTCTAAAGCAGGACCAAATTAAACAGCACTTTGATAGTTAGTCACCTTTCTGAAATAATGCTTGTACAGAATATCTCACTACCTATTTAGATTTTCACGTGTTTTGTTCATCTTTTGAATCTCTGTATATTTGTTTGTATGTGTGTATTTTTGTAACATCAGTTAATGTAATTTGTACTGACGCAAGAGGTCGAAAATGGACTTCGAATCCTTTTTGTAACTGATCTGGTCTTTGTACCATCAAAACCATAAGAAATCAGATCCCATTAATCGAGATAAAATCAGCTCTGTGCCATAAAGACTTGAGAAACGTTCTTTCTCCTTTGCACAACTTAAGTTGTTGATGTTACTGATGTGAATATTGTACAGAAAAATGAGAGCTGTGCTTCAGACATTTAGCATTTGCTCTATATCTTATGTTGTTGCAACTCTGAGTTCAGTATTACATTACTTGCTATTGGTTTAGTTCTTCAGTGTTTGTAAGTTAAACTGTAATATAGTTAAACGATGTGAGAGTTTGTGCAATACTTTAATAATTGCATTTGAGCCAGTTTGTTTTTTAGATGTGGTGAACTTTGACAGTCTCAGACAGCAGGAGTGGAACAAGATAGTTAATTCCTAAGTTACTTCTTTATTAGTTAGTTACTGAGACCAAACTTTATGGTTAAGATTGTTGTCACGTTTTTCAAGGTCTAATAGGCCGTGTATTGCAGAAAGCCACCAAGCCTAAATATCCTCTTACACCAGGGCAGTGTCATCCCACATCATCATCCCACTCAAAAAATCAAGTGTAATGAAGAATAAATAGAGGTTATGACCAATGGGACCAGAAGTGCTGAAATTTCAGCTGCTGACAAACTCAAGTGAAGAGTCTGGTTTCAGTGAAAAGGTTTCTCTTCTTCCTCATGATATCAAATACTATTTAAGTGATCAATTTCATAATGACATGAGGGATGTAAGTATTACAAAATACTGTAAAATTTCAATGTTTACATTTTTGGCTTTTAATATACGGTGCACATATTTTATATGGTTTAGAGGAAGACTGTTGAGGTTAAATGGTGTTTGTGCAAAGCTTTTAATAAATCACTTTTCCACCTATCTGTTCTTTGTCATCTGTTCATCTCTGCCAAATTACACATATTATTTAAAGGGTTACGAAATCTTTTTAGAGAAGGACGTGAATAATGCAATGGACCCACAGAAACTGCTTTTCAAAGACAATGTCATATTTGTATTTTTTATTTTAAAAACATATGCTTTTATCATACACAATAAATTAAAAATCCATGATATTCATAATGACGAGAGAAAAATGGACGTCCATAAATAAACAAAGGACATGATGATGACATAAACACAAGACGGCAACCTGATGTGGAGCAGCCGAAGCCGCTATCAGATAAAATATCTCTACAGTTTGAAGTGTGCTTGATTTAAAAGTTTAATGCATAACTGTCAAGGGGCAAAAATGTAAAAAAACAAAAACAAAGATGATGTAATGCTTGAATATACCTATTCAAAACACACCTCTAAAACTAAATCCTCAAAAAATTCCCAAGTTGAAGTGTTTTTTGTTGCAAGCTCCGTGTGGCTCAACTGACTACAGAACATCTTTGGAGACAAATAAAAATCTTGACTTTAAATGCATTCAGTTAGTATAACCCCACAGCCGGCAGCCATCAGTGAGGTATTCATGTAAACAGGCATAGTTAATAAATGAGAGGGACCAGACGTAATCAGTCATGATGGGAATCCTTTGGACAAAGAAGTGTGTCACACTGATGAGTAATGTAACTGAACTGTGAATGCTGAATGTGCCGTTGTAAATTAAAAGACGACATAACTTTCACACTCTAAACAATTTAGGTTAACCAACAGAAAGTCAAATGTATGCTCAGGATATTTCAGTTTTTAAAATCTATGAACGGTGATAAAACAGCATTTTTCCACATATATGTCCATAATGTCAGTTTGTCCCATTTACAAATAAACATAACTGCTGCAAACAGTACTGCCCATCTATACTGCTTACAAGCCGCCAGTGTATCGTAGCTTAACATGATAATAATACAGTGGAGCATAAAACAGATGCTGGATATGATATCTACTTTAATATACATATAATATCTCTTCTTAATGAAATACTCTGCTATTCTGTCTGAGAAAACATGCGTCAGTCTCTATATACAGAAACACTGTACAGTGTATAAGATGCTGTAAGGAGATAGGGGGAGATTCACAGAGGCAGAGAGCTGCGGAAAGAGACAGGCAGGTGGACAGGTAAGCAGACGTGTGAAAAGGTAACAGAGAGAATGGCGGGTAGGGGAGGTAGGCTGATGAAGTTTAATTTGGCAGCTGCATTGGGAGGATCTTTACTGGGAGAGGAAGTGTGTAAGAAGGGATACAGGGAGTGCAAAATGTTAGGAGTTGTCAGAAGACTGTTAGTGGTGTGTTTAAAACAGGTGAGCAGCGCAGGAAGTTAACAGGCATCAGAGCAGGTGGGTGGAGAAACAGAAGAACTGTAGTAGGGGAGGGTATTAGACATGTATGTGGTTAAAGGATTAGCCCAACAACTGGTTTTCTAGCCAAGAGTGAAGGATTTGTGGTAGGGCGCTTGATATTTTTGGTGTCGCTCGACAGAAATTGAACAATAGCAGGTTGTTTTTAAGTCATCTCCATGATAACCAGAGACCTCCTGTCATGTTGAATGAAGTGTAATTTGCACAGACAGCTGTTAAAGTCACACAAATATTTGCTGTATATGTATTTTTAACATATAAACTGTATCTTAAGTACTTTGACTGATCAGCTCCCAGTCTGTCTGTGAGCGGCAGATTCCCCTCACTCGCTACGGTGGGCTGGGAAATAAAATCAATGAATACCAAACACTGTTGATTTCCTACTGGGGCGCTGACATCAAAATATTTTGGTTCAGTAAATGTCTGCTATCAGTAAGCCTGGTTAAGACAGTTTGGCCGGCCGCTGTTCTCGGAGCTCCCCAGGAGCTGCTCCTGACAGACGGCTGCCTGTGTGTGCAGGGATGCTAAATGCAGGACAGCGTTGATTTGGATTGACGACATTAATAACACTACCCAATCACATTGCATGACAGAATATGAAAGTGTTTGCAACATGACAAAATTATCTAGATGAGCGACATGAAAGGAAATTGTTGAGCAACCATTTTTTCCTGTTGTCACTGCATTTGTCATTTCTGTCGAGCAACACTCATCAAAAAGTCAAGTGCTGTACCATAAATCAGGCTTTAGATGAGAAAAATCAATACTTCATGTCTGTATCAGTAGTAAGGATCAGTCTGGGGCAGAGGGACATTAGCTTAGCTTAGCATAAAAACTGGAAGAGGAGGGATCAGGCTAACTAGGCTAGCCCCAATATTTAAAAATCTACCTACCATTGCTTTTAAAGATGACTAATTAACAAGTTATATCTCGTTGTTAAACTTAAATGCAAGTGGAAGAAATTTCCCAAATGTAAACTTTTCCCTTAAGTGGTCCAGATTAAAGATAGATGGGAGTAGTGATACGTAAGAAAAATAAAACATACTAAGTTGGGAGCTAAGTGGATGCAAGGGCAGATAAGTAAAGGTGAGAAAGAGAGAGCAGGAGAGAGGTTACATACATGTCAGTAATTCACACCCTGATTGGAGGGCTGGGGAGGGTTTGGTCTCTGGTTTCCTTGGAGATGCTCAGAGTTCTGAGAGGGGGCGTGGCTGGGAGGTCTTTTCAGCTCTCTGCAGGTGCAGCCATGACAACGAAGGTTCTGAAGATTCCGTGCGAAAGGTCAAAGGTCAGAGAGGAGTCATCAACATAGCAACCTGAACTCTGGGTCCCCCCTTGGCTGTTCTTCTTCTGGTCTTCACAAACTCGTCTAAAACACACTGATTACATACACACGCACACACAAAGACAGACACAGCACATTATAACTCAGCTGTAAGCAGTCGTGTTGGGACTATATGTATCAACAATTTGGACTTATAGACCCAATGAGCAACTCCTCTCATTACTGGGAGAAGAACTGCAGAGGTATGACCTACTTCCTGTTTGCGAACAAAAGGCTGGCCAAACCAATATGATGTAAATGAAGTCAACATCATTAATAAATGTCTGGTGATGTTATGTATTTTTTGTAATCAATAAATCCCATAAAAAGACCTGAACCAATAGTGAATTGGCGGACTAACAAGAGTGACAAGTGTTGCCAAAGCCTCTGCTGTAAACTTCCATCCATTGTCATCCAAAAACCATTCAAGCACATCAATGAGTCACTGTGTGACACAAATCTTCACAATGCTGAACGTGGGCACTTGTACTTGAGGAATCCCTTGACAGTTGAACAAAAGACCTTAGCAACTAAAGCAAGGTTAAAAAAACAACTTACGGTACCTCTGACTCCATCTTCACTGCAACATGACTGAGTTTATAGTGATAAAAACTCACAAACCCCGAGCAGAGTGTTCTGCGACCAGGAGAACCCAATGGGTGCACTTTTGATTTTACACCATAGATTTGACTGAATACATTTTTTTTGTTGCAATATCTTCCTACACTCATTTTCTGGTATTTAGGGATCAAATTTTCTTTGTAGGATGTGTTTTCTATGATTGCGTTTCTCCAGAAGTATAATCTTTTCCTCCTCTGACCAACATGGTTTGCTTGTCTTCTTCCTTCTGCCATTTTTTCCAAACAATCTCCTGTAAAAAACTGCTGTAAAATCTCTTTTAACGCAGTAAATTAGTTAACATTCTTTCTTAACTAAGGAAACCTTTTAAGAGATTCTGTGTGACTGCGTAAGTCCCTCAGTTAAGGAGAAATTAAGCCTTAAATGTCATACTTAAGGAGTAAACTTAAGATGTTTTGTGCAACCAGTCCCTGATGTGCAGGATTTAGCGGCATCTAGCGTTGAGGTTGCAGAACTGAAACTCCTGAGTGCCAAGTGTTGGAGAACCACGCTTCTTAGTTTTAGGTGATTACAAACTAATTAAACACAGTTATGAATTGTATATATTATTTCTGCCAATAGATGCCCCTAAATCTTACACTGACATTTAAATGACCAGTAAATGATTACCAGTATGAAAATCTTCCATTTTAACTGTAATAAAAACATGCCAGAGATGTTTCCTTTAAGCAAAAGGAGCAGCAAAAACATGTGTTTGATTAAAATTGAAATGCCATTAAAAGTAAAAAAAAATCCATCCGCTCTGAATCTGTATTCAGACCGAGGTTTGCTAATCACAAGATGAGTGACAGGAGAGTAGAAGATGAGGAGTGGCTGAGTGCAGCAGATGCACAGCTCTCAGAGCAATGAGCAGAATGTCAAGTCGCTCCAACCAGCTCGTACGCTCTGGCACTCTTACTGAAAAATCTAATTCTGCAGCATAAAACATCAAAACATCCTCATCTTATAATGCACACACACACTGCAAACACACCGGCCCTTTCACCTTGTCTGTGTGTATTAATACGCACATCCACTAGCAGCCACACTCCTGGGTGCCCTGTGGCTGAGCACGACGAGGAGAACGAAGCTGTCGTAACGCAGCATCGCCATACTGGATACCTGAACCCATCCTCTCTGGATCCAGCTCTCCTGAAATAAGAGACAACATGAGTGAAGAGATGTAAGAGAGTGGGCTTCATGTTTGGATCCCCACCAACTCTGAAAAGACATTTGTCGTAAATAATAGTTGTCTGATATTAAGTGAAGTTGTTTCTGACTTAGAGCTGCTACAGTGTGGCGTCTGGAGTTATAGCTAAGCCTGCCCTGTTGATCCTGTCAGGATCAGAGGGGATTTAGAGTCGGGGGGGTAAGGTTATAAGTGAGGGTTGCAGTTCCTACCTGACTCTATCTTGTTGAGGATTTTCCGAGCACACTGGACGAAGGCCTCTTCAACGTTCTCTCCTGTTAGAGCGCTGGTCTCCAGAAACATCAGCTCTGACACACACACACACAAACACACACATAGTTTTTCAGTCCTTTGTGGCTTTAACAATACATTTACTTTGAGCTGCATAATTCTCTATAGAACAGAGAGGAACGGCAAAATGTCAGGAAAATTGAGGCTCTAATGACAGCCAAAATCAAAAAAGATGTCCTTTCTCTAACAATAATAGGTCCCCCAGCTGTTAAAGGGACAGTTCACCCTAAAATCAAGGTGACTGTTGAGTTTACCGTTCTCCTGAGCGAAGCGTGAAGCCTCCAGGAATGTGACCTCCCTGTCAGCGTCCAGGTCCTTCTTGTTTCCACATAGGATGATGACGATGTTCTGACTGGCCAGCATCCTGGCATCACTGAGCCACGTGGTCAGAGCGTTGTATGTCTCTCGACTGCAGTGAACAGACAGGTTACATTTTAAAAAGAAGAGGGGACTTGAAACTGAGGCCATCTGAAATCATGTTCTGTGATTGGCTGATTTACCTGGTGATATCATAGACCAGCAGAGCTCCTGCTGCTCCTCTGTAGTAACTCCTGGTCACAGACCTGACACACAGATAAACTCCTAGTCAGTATAATGTAGTCAGACATTGTATGGTGACTTGGTTGCAGGGTGGCTCTCGGATAACAGACTTTCCTTTTATGTAGGAAAAACCTGAGGCTATTCTTCTTTGGGTCATGAATTAAATTGAGAAATTCCTCTGACTTCATAGTAAAGACTGGGCTGACATCCATGTTTTCAAAATCCTCAGTAAATTACCTGAGGTTGTGACTTGGATGATCTTTTATCAGGGGAAGACATGGCTTTAAAAGCCCTTAACAAAATTACCAAACATGTTTTGGCTAGATAAGCACCTAGTTGCTGGATAAACTGACCTTAAAAATGGAGTATTGGTGTTATGCCACTTTGATTATGCTGCCACCTTTTGGTACAGTAGCTCCTCGCAGTCTCTGCACAAAATAAGCTAACAAGTTGTTATAAGCTCTACCCTTGCACACAGTTCCATGCAGTTCATTAAAAAAAAAAGAATAAACCTTCTCCCAACAACACTAGAGGCAGTCTAACAAATTTTATTCCTCTGAAACAGAAAACAGACTTTGGGAAAAATACTTAAGTACAGCCACATGTCAATGAAACAAGCTGCCCATCTCTTTTAAACTAACCCTCTTGAGGAGTTTTAAATCAGATCTCAAGAAATGATTGTTAAATAATGTGTAGATATATAAATGCCTGATGTTTTACTGCCTGCTTGTGTTTTTTAAGTTTACTGTAATTCTTGCTTGACACTTACTATGTACTGCAATAGAGGACCATAATGGAAATAAGCCCTAAAGCTTTTTTTTGTGTGTATTTTAATCACTGATCATTTTGAATATCTGACATGGAGTCTGTCTATCTATCTACCCGAGGGCCAGGAGGCCCGAGAGAGTGGTTTCCAAACTTTTTCTATCATTGCCCTCTTTGGAAACACAAATATCTTTATGTTACTCCTTTTTTTTGAAGCAGAAATTTTGGCTTATTTCAGGAAAAAGCACAAGTGGAACTAGTGGCATTAATGATTGCTGTCCTACAGTCATTACTGTGATGCGATGCAGTAAATTAATGTAGTTATATACACCTGTGTTTGACAAATGAATCAAAACGTGTCATTCAAGTTGATTGTTAACTCCGTCTTTAACCATTAGACTTAAACTGTATGGATGTGGTAGAATAGAAATGATGTCTGTGCACGGGGCCAAAAATGTGTTGAGAGTTATGTTGAGATTTTTCCCTACCTGAACCTTTCTTGTCCTGCAGTGTCCCAAATCTGCAGTTTGACCATTTTGTTGACCACATTAATGATCTTAGAGCCAAACTCCACTCCAATCGTGTGGTTGGATTCATCCTTAACTGGAAAACAAAATAAAACATGGTTTATATTCAGTAACAGCAATACACGGTGATGGCTCACAGTGTTTGTTTTCAGTAAAGAAAACACACTGTACAACTATCATCACCTAGATTCTCATCAGACATTTTCTGTGACCTAAAGCTGATCCAATTTACACATTAATATATGTTAATCACTCAATACTACAATGCTGCAATAACATTACAGGTGTGAGCGACTGTCTGTTAACAGTAAATAATGAATGGTGAGTGGCATCTTTCTGACTTACATCGCTTCTCTATGAACTGGTGCAGCAGACAGGATTTGCCCGTTCCAGCGTTCCCAATCACCAGGAATTTAAACAAGAAATCTGAGGTGAGAAAACACAGAAATAATGGTGTACAAATCCAACACAACACGAGATCTGTCTGTTTTGTTAAAGCAATCATGATTGTCATAACCAGAGCCAGAGCTGTGCTGATATTATTAGACAGCATTAGATTGGTATCAACATGTACACCATCTGGTATGTATTAAGACATTGCAGTACAGAAATGTGGTTAGCATTGTCGCCTCATGGCAAGAGGTTTCCTGGTTCGAATTTGGATTGGGCGAGCTCCCCTGCGCGGCACCCACATGCTCTCCGTATGCCCCCCATCCGGGTTCTCCAGCTTCCTCCCACAATCCAAAGATAATCAGGTTAATCAGTGAGTCTAAATTGGTCAGAGGTGTAAATGTGAGCATAAATGGTTGTCTGTCTCTGTGTGTCAGCCCTGTGATAGTCTGGGCACCCTGTCCACAGTGTACCCCACCTCTTGCCCAGTGTCAGCTGTGGTAGGCTCCAGCACCCCTGTGACCCCCAAAAGGATAAACAATTACAGAAAATGAATAAATGAAGTGCAGAAATGCCAACACAGTGTTATATAGTTTGTCTACAAAACTGTAAAATGTCGCTGCTAAGTATGTATATAATAGTCAAAATTCTTTGACTATTATATACATTTTTGGTGTTTACCTTAAATTACACGTAAAAAGCAATTGTTATTAGATTTTGTAACTCTTAATTACTGATACGTGTATTGCCCTAAAAGATCCATACCCATATTACATGAAAGTATTACTGAACAGGCCTGCCGGGCACAAACACAGGTGCCCCGAATATAACAAGGGCCCCCAAGCCCTAACTTGCTAAACGCTACTCAAATTAACATGCACTGGCCAGGATGAGATTCAAAATGACCACAAAGAGATGCCATGGAACTGCAAAGAGACACAAATATACTACAAATGGGGGCAAAACACCCACAAAGGGACCATAATAGACACTAAAATTACCTTAAAGTGACACAAAATGACTACAAAGAGGCACAAAACCATAAAAAGAGGCATTACAACCACAAAGAGATGCAAAACAACAACATAGAAAGAGGCTGATAGTGTGTATCTTGTACACACCAGAGCAGAATATGACATGTTGATTTACAGCACTTGGCACTCTCATATATGGATGGTGGTGGGACTGTGTACAGACAGGAGTGTCCCAGCTTTACCTCCAAATCCTGATCGTCCCTGTGTAAAATGGTGAAGCTAGGACACCAGCCCCCTATAAATCATAGCTGTCCCCTAAACAGATAACCCCTATATCCCTTGTGTTGTATCTATCGCACAGCACACACCGCTCAGTGAGATCTTCATACCAGCTCCATCATCCTCAGCCCTGTCCCCTCTGGTGTCAGCTTCCTGTCCATGGCGCTACCCTCTGTGGGGATTTATAACCTTACAAACTCGACACATTTCGTCACTTTAAATTCTCCTGTATACCCTCTGTGCTGTTATATACGCTGACATAGCATTTTAAAGGCCAGCAGCCTTCGGTTAGCCTGTCAGCTATCTGTTTACGATGAGAAAAAAGCTCTCTCGGCACACCTGCCTCATCCCATCTCTGTGGCTACGTGAAGATGTTAATGGTGGCCAACTGTCAAAACAAAGCCCTTACCGTATGACTCCGACATCGCCAGGGTGGCGTTTTGACAGCAAAGGGAAGGAAAGGAGAATTGGAAGTTGACAGATGGATAGCTAGCTAAGTAAAGGAAAATAGTCCTCTTGATGGTTTCCGCGGATTCCAGCTGATTTTCCCCTCCGACTTCCCGTACGTGTGTTTTATTTTTTTTTCAAAATAAAAGCTAACCAAATGGACCGAGCATTACCCGCTAATAGGTTTTGAGCCGTCCGGGGCGCACTCCTTTCCGGGGAAATTTGTGATACACTTAGCCTTAAAATAATATTTAATTTCCCCTAGAATATAATCATTGTGTATAAAACTGAAATATTATTCATAACTCATAGGATGTAGCGAGAGAAATGCCAAACTAACGTCACACTCCAGCCCAGAAGGTGGCGGTTATGTACCTTTAACGTTTGCCAACCGCCACAAAACTGTAGTGTTTAAACGAGACATTTTTAATATCCAGAATATAAAGTATTTAGAAATATTCATTCGCTTTCCTTTCTATTTTCTTTCTTTTTTTTGTGCTATTTTTTGTTGTTAAAGTAATGATG
>JAPZEB010000001.1:23271191-23299921 GCA_029783705.1 Chaetodon striatus
AAGCTTCACATGAAATAACTTTGTCCAGGGGTCCATTTCTCTTGGTGTCCCACCTGGTGTCTCCATTGTCCTTTCTGTATGGCAACCTTGGCTTGGTTTTCTTTTACTTGTGGGTTTTTGTGTGCCTGTTGTCCAGTACTGTGCCCATGTTTTTGTTCTGTTCACCATCACGTTTGTGCGCATCTTGCATGAAAAATGATGAATTAAGATGTCCCTTTTTAGATTAATCTTTGTCTCTGGTTTTGTCTTTTGTCATGCAAGGAAACAGCATTTCATTTCAACTGTAATTTGCATGGTTGGTATGGAATGACAAATGAAGATAAAGTTGGTCAAGTTGTTATTCTAAAACTGTGGACTATGTAAAGATACATTTGGAGGGGAATAATGAAGTTATTACCCTTAATCTTTTCAGACCAAAGTCAATTTAAAGGAAGGCCTTTGTTCTCCCTGTTGACCAGGTGAGCCATCAGCATTATTGGCTGTGATCTGCTTGAGGAAATATTTGACAACAAAATCTCCCACCTGAATAAGTCTTTTATTTCTCAGTGGCAATTATTTGGAAATCACAAAAGTAAGCTCATGTATTGTTTGTCTATTCAGATCGGCAGTTAAACCGTATAATATTTGTGTTATGTTTCTGTTTGCAGCAAGTCTCTGTAACATGTCAGAGATAATAATAATTTCTCATTGAAGAATGACAGTGGCCTCTGGTGGTCAATATGTGCAAGTATGTTACATTTTGGTCACTTCTTCCCAGGAGGTCATCCATACAGGAGGCCAATGGCAGCCTTACATAAACATTTAGAAATTCCACTTCCTATAATCATCTACTGTACATGTTCATTTAATGCTGTTTCATCTTAAAGGGGAACTGTCAGGAAATTAACTTCTCTTCGGGGATAAGGGCTCCACTGGTATCTGTCTGATCACATTAAGTTTATGGTCCAATGTACTGATTTGTATGAAAGAACTGTCCTAAAATACTAACAGAATACAAATACAAAATACCAACTAAATAAATAAAACTCTTCTACACCGAGCTGCAAATTAAAAATGTTTATTTATATAATCATTTTACAGTTCTTTTGTGAATCAATGTTTATAAAAAGGAACATATAAGAATAAGAAGCGTTCATTTAAAAATCAAATGTTTCTTGCGGGATGTTTCTTTGTCCAGGAGGCACAGAAATGAACACTTTCAATGTGTTAAAGTAGTTTGTCTTTTAAAGCAACTGCTGACATCATAACCTGGAAAACATTATGACAGCTGTATAAAAGATACTGCATGAGATTTTTCATGTTTTTTGGTTATTACTTTGCGTTAATTCTATTGCGTGATAAAAAATTTGATTGTGTATCTGTTCTGTTAGTGAGATATGAGTAAGAGAGTGATGACTTTTGTTTCACCAGAGAATATTCTTTGGTGTTTATCTGCAGTCATTAATGACATCACAGCACACAGCTCTTTATTGTGAGACATTCAGAATTTCTCACTGCTGACGACGGGGCTGAAGGTTTTTGCAGAATCGGCCATGAAGGCCTCGATCTCCTCCACAGTGCGAGGGACGCAGGTCAGCAGCTCTATGCCAGTAGCTGTCACTGCAATGTCATCTTCGATGCGAACCTGCACACAGCAGTGACATAGTAGTCAGTTAAACACGGTGGAATCAAAGGAGGAGACTTTCAAAGGCAATGCACAAATGTTGACACAAATAAGAATTCACATGTTAAATGTGAGCTGTATCAGCTGTTGAAAAATCTTTATTCACTAGAAGTTTTTAACACTATTTTCCTTAAATAGTAAATAAATGACATTTAGTTAAGTGTTAATTTATTACAGCCCTTACAGAAATATTCAACTTTTCCTTCTACTATTCCAAAATACTGATTCTTCTCATGATATAATTTGTGATATTTCACCAACCTAAGTGCCGAGATCAGACACAGGACCAACAGGGCAAGATACATAAGGGTTAGACAAAGACAGGTTGGAGACGAATTGAAACGAAGTTCTGCCATTTTATTTTAACTACTTATTTAAAAGTAAAAAAATGGACATTAAAGTTAGACCCAAACTGTCTGTGTTAAATGTCTGTTATAGACTTCACAGCACTACTGTACTAGGCTAATTGGAGCTACCATGTCATGAATTTTAATCAAAGACTCATCATCGCTCTGACATAACATTCAATTCATATCTGTGACCTGTGCCACACTTTTCAATTCAGTTTTTTTTATGAAAAATGTTACAGTTTGCTTCCATAACAACGTTTATCAAATTTCCCAGGTCTGAAATATAGCTAAAAATGTCCATATTTCAAGACTTTCACTTGCTCCTGCAGTGTGTGACTTTCACCGTCAATTACACTGAACAGATATACTTAAATAGATTGCTTAACCTTAATTTTCATGCTGCAATGTTTTGTAGTCTTTATTCTGCATTACTTGAAATTTCCATGCTTTAAACTGACATTTCTCCGTCTTTACAGCTTCATTTAGCCTGTTGCAAAACATGAATAAATAATAGAGTGTTGCCCTGTTACCTCTCTGGTGAGTTAACTTCAGTAGTTGTGGGTTTTACGAAGGTGTTATCAAAAATATTGATTGATCAGAAATATTGATTTTGAATATTTGAAACGGTTTCAAAGCTCTTCCTCTGCAGTATCAACGTGCTGGTACCAGCTGTGCTCTCGCTTTCTGTTATTGATAAGTTATGTTATAGCTTTGTTATATATTTATTATGATCATTATATTATTACAATTTAAAATTTTTACCCTAAATGTCTATTTTTCCCCTGTGGTATCAAAAATGGTATTAGATATGATATTTTTTAAGTTACTGCATCAAAGTTAGAAATTCCCCTATAGTGACAGCACTATCCTGTAGACTCCAATCCAACAAACACAAGCAAATACAACTGTGCAAGCAGACTGACCCCTCCGAAGCCGCGAAAGCGCGCCAGCACTTGGTTGTTGATGAAGCAGCTCTGGGCAGGGTTGGCCAGGGCCTGGTCGAGCAGGTGGTTGATGAAGTATATGCCAGGCTCCACGGTGAGGACCATCCTCTCCTGCACCAGGCGGCCCATCCGAAGACTGCTCAGTCCAGGCTCGTTAATGCGCTGTATCCCCTGGATAACAGCACAGCTTGTGAAAACTACAGCTACACAGTTAAAACGACTCTGTAATAACATTTTTTGGTAACAGTATTGAGCTAGTATTTATATTTTGGATGAAATATAATGTAGGATATCTGCAGCCTGAACTAAATGCTCCCTGAGCCCACACTCTGCTACAGGAAACATTTTTCAACTGCTAAATATTTTTTGACAGTCAGTTCATAGAACCGTAAAATATGTCAGAGTTTCTCTGCCAGCTTCCAATAAAGAATTTCATTTGATGGCGTTTCAGCTATTCACTGCTCAAAACTTTTCTACCCAGACAGGAAGACAGAAAATTCTAGTTCAGACTGTGATTAAAGATGAATGATGTCAGTTCATTAAGCCATCTCCTGTAGGTCTGACTGTCTCACTGGAAGTAGCCGACAGTATTGTTTATCGTGTATGCACACACTGCCTGAGCATTGTATTCACGTTCAGCGAGCCCTGCTTCAAGGTGTTCTTCACACACTGACATTTTCTGCTGCTGAACACTCAGCAGTTCCACTGGAGCTTCTGAGGGTTAACTGTCTTCTCTATTTAGTTGTCAGAAGTGCACAACTGTGCAAAATCCTCCCACCACAACCTGGAACCGTCTGTGCTCAGACAACATTTTACCTTCCCCTCTCTCCTGCCCTCATCCTGAACCTGTTCCTGCAGCTTGGCCGCTTTTTGTTCCGCTCTCACTTCTGTACAGTGTTTCTTCATTATTGATGACACATCAATATTGGAGGAACAAGAATGTGTTTTCTTCTGTCTGTATGGAGACTTTGACTGTTACATCTCTAACCAATGGTTGGTTGTGATGGGGGCAATCTCAGAATTTAAGTCTTCTATAATCACCTCAGGGTATCCTCCCACATCATGCACATCGATGCCCAGCAGGTGTCCCAGGCCGTGGGGCATAAAGACAGCGCCCATGAAGACCTTCATCATGTCCTCCACGCTGCCATTCAGGATGCCAATCTTCACAAGCTCCTCCAGTTGAACACGGTCAGCCAAGCGGTGCATGTCGGTCAACTTAACACCTTTAACACGAGCACACAAAAGAAGTTTCTTTGACCTGGACTTTAATTTAAGTATGCATGTTGATATTTTTTCATCAGACAACATCTCAAAATGGAGGTATGAATTCAACAACAGGTTTACATTTTACTCACAAGTGTAGTTACAGTGACGCTTACGCAATAGTTACCACAAGACCAAAAGATAATGACCTGGTTTGATGGCAGCCATGACAGCACGAGAGGATTTGAGGACAGCCTCGTAGATGGACCTCTGGTCTGGAGTGAACTTGCCGTTGGCTGGGAAAGAGCAGGTGATGTCTGAGGAGTAGCAGTAGTACTCTCCGCCCATGTCGAACAGACTGCACAGGGCCAAAACATCAGAACCAACTCAGTCAAATTTATCTCTTAAGTGCTTTGGGTTTTGTGTGCAAGTGTTTTTGAGTTATTTACAGTGCAACAAATGTGAAACACTGCAAATCACAGATGAAACAGAACAGTAATAATGCTACCTGGTGGTACTTCAACGAAAAGCATTACAACAGGTGTGTAACAGCTCCCACTTAAGCAGTTAGCAGGCAGTTCCAGGAGTCGCATAAATCAGCTTAATGTTGAAAACAACTGAAAGCGACTCACCACATGTCTCCATCCGTAATTGTCTTTTCATTCGGAGCACCAGCATGGCCATAGTGGAGAACAGAGGAATTATGGCCCCTGTTGTTAAACAATAACACAATATGTGATATGAAAAGACAAATAAATAGTATAAATATGATTAACTACACTAAGAGGTGGTAAATGCATTGAATGTGACCTATATAAAGCTACCATGAAAACAAATTTGAATTAAACAATATATTTTAATACAGCATCAAAGGAATGTTTCATCACTTTCATCATTTTACCTTTACCACCATGCTTCTTTAAAGAATCACTGTGGTGATCAGGTCTTCATTTTTCAAGCTCTCAGTTTACACAGGGAAGTATCTTTCATCCACTAACCACTAATCCCCTAGGAGGTACTCATTACACATGGCCTTTAATACAAAAGGCCAAAGCATGATTAGCAACAGTGTCCAAAAATACTTCATCCATAATGATGCTGCTAGCTAACAGAGAGCCCGCAACAAAGAAGAAGCTCATGTACTGTTTTACTGCCTGAATAATGCATGGTTACAGAGTCCAACTTCCTCTGCATCCTAAACTCTACTTTGTTTACGTGTATAATTTCAGCTTCAGTAGGAAATTAAACAGGTCAGAATTAACTGACAAAGCCTTACGTTCCGCAGATACAGGTGTACGAGGTGTGGCGCATCCCTCCCTTCGTGTAGCAGTAGTGCTGGAACAGGCTGCAAAGAAAAAAAAAATAATAAAAGCAGTCCTTCAGAGTAAAACTGCTGTAAGAAAAAGGAAACTAAACCATTTCAGCACAGCAGAGATCACAGAAAACAGCAATTAGCTGAAGGACTTTCGCTGCCCTCTCCCTGACTCGGTGCCTTTTTAGAATTCATTCAGCACTCGTTCTTTAATCATCACACGTTCAAGCACATCAAACATGTCTGTGGCTCCGGTCAGCATCACAAAGCTGTGTAAGATGACGAGTCTGCATTTCCTGGTGCTTCTTACACAGCACAGGGAAATGAGCGAGATACAGTACAGAAACAAACAAACAAGAAATATCAACGAAAATCAACATAAAAATATCAAATTACCATTCAAATGACTCTTTTTGTGTTTTGCTCCCAGCTTGACTTAAAAAGCTACAAGTGCTTGGTGAATCAGAAAAAGTCACTCATTTCACTGTGACACAATTACCAACATGACAAAAACTGAATCTAAACTGATCTTCCATTTGATTATAATCCAACTCCTGTGATAATCTATCTGCTTAGCATTTTATTCTGTATTTCATAAACATTTCACACTGTTTTTTATACTCCAGAGCATAAAGAAAAGGACTAAGTGCACCTGACCGGGCCAGGTCTACCAGTGTAAAGTATGTGACATAATATAGAAATCCCACAACAAGCAAGAACCCCATAGTACTCACTCCAATGCACCTAGAATAACAATCATACAGTTACTGGAGTGACAACACACACTGAGGTTTTTTGTTTCCTTTTGTTCCTTCTCTGACCCAATGGGGTGTAATCCAGACCAATGGTTCATCACCTGCTGCTCATTTCACACGTCAAAATTAAGAGTTTACCTAATCCAGTAATACTGACTTAGTGAATAAAGTGACTGTGTTAGCATACTCAGTGGGTCTCCATATGCTTAAGATTATTTGATTATTTATACGAGACTGTTTAAAAGTTTTTCTTTTTTTTTTTTTTTTTTAAAAGGGCCGCTTCAATCTCCATGTATGCTGTAGATGTAACCATAGATATAAAAGAGTACACAGACATGGGCCTGTACATATCCGGCATGAAAAAAAGAAAATCCACTGACGTCAGGGACCACTTACCTCTCCATTTCATATTCTTTCTGCCCAGGTTTCACATTCTTCATGACCTACGGAGAAAAAGCGGGATTATGTGTAATTTGATAAAACTGTCACTGACTCTTTTGAAATTGATCTCAATGTTAACCCCAAGCACAAAGCACCAAAGCCTCATTACTTCCTGTGTGTACATTGATCGTCTTGTTACAATGCAATGTTCTGCTGGGAAGCCTTGGGTTCTGAGATTTCTGTGGATGCCACCAGACATGCTCCACCAACCCAAACACCTGTGCAGATCAGGTACAGTACCACCCCTTATGGCAACTGCACTCCTCAGTAACAGTGGCCCCTCAACAGGACAATACGCGATGCCACACCACAAAAAGTGCTTAGGAATGGTCCAAGCAAACTAACAATCATAAGTAGGTAAAAACATTTTTTTCCTGAGGTACTGTGTTACTTTCTGGAGCTTCTCTTGTATAATTCTTTTTTTCCCCTCCTCTGTTTATGTGATGCTTTTGGGCCTCCCCACTTTTAACACAACACAACACCACCACAACAAACTGAATGAATTGTGGATTATTCCCTACGGCACATTCTGCAGGATTTATGCAAAGTTGGCATAAAGAGTTCAAAAGTCAGTGAGAGTGCCCTTAAGCACTTGCTGATTTGGGAGAACATTTTCTGTTTACACCTACGGGAAGGTTGTACCTGAATATCTGCCAGAAAGGGTGGCTTTGGAGACGCCTGGGTCTGAAAACGTCTAATGATCACACTCGTAACAATGGAGGAACAACAGAAGGAAAACAACACTGAGTGCTCATAGTGGGTGACTTCAGAGGACAGATAACATTGAGATATTAAACTGCTCCTAAACGCCTGAAGAGGTTATTCATGGCGTTAAAGTGAAATCCTGTGCAGAAGTAAAATATTGCTTTAATGTTACAGCTTATTGGTCAAAGGCTATCTGTGGTAACTGCCGGCCTTCAAGCTACTGGAAGAAGTTAAAATCGATAACATTTAAACTGTTTATAGCCTAAGAGGGTCCTGACATCTCAAATCCTTTGGGCAAGTTTTAAACTCAATAAGCTGCTTGATACTTCCATACTTTGGGCGTTTAATTTCATGCTCTGAACGTTTCTTTTCGTTCTGTTCCTTTCTTTATTGTTTGAAAATTTAAAACATACCAATTTGAGCACCCTCTCAGATGCTCTGTCTGTCCAAGAATGGTCTTACCATTTTATGAGCTTCACTGGAAATCCTGTTGGTATAGCGGAGGACCTCCAGCTCCATATCAGTCTTTATCAGACGGCTGCAGAGAGACAGAAACAAGACGTGAGAGAGCTGCTCCCTCTTTCTGATCAATAAACTGCCAGTTTATCAAATGTACAGCCAAAGAGTATACAGAATTCACAATACTCTCACACTGAGCTAAAGGAAGCAAGAGAGACTTTGAAACTTTTTTGAAATTTATCTTTCTAATACAATAATACAGTGACTGATGTGACTAAGTGATCTAGCAGATGGTCATCTATCTTTCCCAGGAACACTGTATATAAATACGACCTGTTGTTTCCTAAAATTCCAGAAGGAAACTCTCATAATCTACTGTTGTAGAGATGTTTGTTTCAAAACCACAACAAAATATAATACGGTGTTAAAATTTAATTCTAAGCTGTGAGACCATATTAGAATTGAAGTTTCGTTGCCTGGTAATCTAACCATTTCACATCCAGTTGTTAGGAAAGCAGTAGCTGCACCTTGGGTGGCTTGATACTGGAGCGTATTAATAACTTTTACAATAACAGAACCAAATAACACGAGGCAGTGGTAACCAATAGTAACACTAATGAAAGTTAAAAAAAACCCAGCCCATTATAAAGGGAGCCATGTGAGCTCTGCAGAGAAAAGGGGGCAGAGGGGTTCAATCAAGTCTTTCTCCCCAGGAGGTGTGCCTGAAAAGCATTCCTCCTTATTTCAGAAAATGTCAATTCATCTGGAGGGTGCAAACTCTAATGCCAAGGACAACCAGGCAAGCACGAAGTCCATTACATCTGTGCGGACTGGCTTCTCACTCTGCGAGGGAAAATAACAAGCCAAAGAAAAGCTCCTGTTTCTGATTGCAGACACACAATTACCTGACTGGGCAGCTGTAATATTTAAGGTGTGTGAGTTAAAAATGGCAAAATCTGTCTGAGGAACCTTTAGGTAATTAAGGGAGAGACTACAGTTCAGTCTTTGTTTAATTACTCACCATTCCACAATGACTGGGTGTAAGAGAGCGTTGTTCACCTGGAAACTGATTAAAAAGAAAAAAAAAAAAAGAACAAGGAACAGTAGCATTAAAAACATAAATTAAGCTTTGGTTCAGTAAGATCTCTTTCCCCACGTTCTGCATTTATTCCTGTATGTGTGAATGTCTGCCATTTCCTGCTGTTCTGTTTTTCTCACTCACTTCCTCTTTCCCGTGCTGTCAAAATCCCTGAACTGACAATTCTGACATCACCTTACTTGATCTGGTTTCTCAAGCCAATCAGCTCCTAGTTTTTTAAAGGGTAACTGGTATTTTTCAGCCAGGACCCTATTGTCCTATGTTTTTGTGTTGAAGTGACTAATTGGAACAACAATTTTTAGAAACAGGTTCAATATTGAGTGAAAGTACTGCAGCTGGCAGTGATCAAACAGCAATGTAACCACTTGGGGCATGCGGGCACCCTAAGAAAACATCAACTAAAAGAGCTTGCTTTTGCCACTGACAGGCTCAGATTATCAGTCTAAGTGTTTGACAACGTTATGGAAAGATTCCCTACAGAGACGGACCTTTTTGTAAAGGAGTAAAATGCCTTTTGTTTAACCAGAAACAGCCCCAAAATCGCAATAACCATACCCACCAGACTCCATTTAAATAAACAATATTTTAGTGTGAATAGTGCCAGCATATTGCCACATCTGACTGTGTGATTTCAGCCACACCAGGGTTGGTAATTGTTGGAACAGTGGAAAGACTAACCAAGACAGCTTTTGTGAGTTAATTTGTTTGTCAACTCTGAATGAAGTGTTTTTTTTAGAATGATAAAATCACAGTTTACGTGAAGTTTGGTGGATTGTTGCCATCAGTCACTTAGATACAACAACATGGGAAAATAGGGGACAGGTTAAAAAATACCAAGGTGACCCTTTAAATATTATTGTCCTTTAGACCTACAACCATCCACCCCCCTATAACCACCATCTACTCCAAGACTTTCCGAGGGGAAAGTCCAAACTAAAAGTCTCCATCTAGCCCTGCCGTCAAGCAGGTTCAAAAGGAAAATTTGGCCCCATGTCCAGAATTCCTAATGACTGCCCGGCAACCACCTGTTGGTTGGTGGTGGTGAAGACTCTGTGGGGATCCTGTCTTATCTACCATCTTTACATGGGCATACGCTTAATAAAGGGGCTTTACACTGATAGAGTCTAAACAGCAAAACCTCAATAAATATTTCTATATACTTGCAAATCAAATGCAATTTGATGCAAATTGGTGTATTAGCTTTGAAATAAGTACACAAGACTTCTTTTTCAAAGCAGTTAGGGTCAGAGTGTCGAATAGATAAAATGGTGTCATGTAAAAAAAGAACACAGACCAGTGCTAAGAACAACAGTAACACAACCATTAATTAATAACTAACAAGCAAAAGCAAGATTATTTGCTTAATTAAATTCTATTTAGAATTAAGTTAATCAGAAACAATCAGTATGCATGAGAGTCTGTTGTGTCCTTGGTTATAAAAGAAATAAAAAAAACATAACAGTAACCTCCCCAAAAAAGTATAATTGTGTAAATGCAAAGTGGTGCCAATAAAACATAAAAACATACCGACTAATTCCTTCAAAGGAGGCTTCACGGCAGGTGCTTCCACTATCTGTGTTCTGACCTCGCTGCATGGAGGAAAAAAAACACAAAAACAAGTGAAATTTCCATCAAGTGCATTCAAATATCACTGCAGTACATTAAACTGATATATATCCAGGCTGATGATCTATTGTGGATGGATGATCTATTGAATGTTATAGAACTGGTAAAAAAAAAAGTTTACAATTATTCTCACAATGCACTTTTTATCGTTTGGTTAGTACAATTTATAATTGTCTTTTGAAAGCAGACAATTTTGAAGATTCACATTTTCAACAACAAATATTTTGTGTCCATACTTAACAGCTGGCACAGAAACGAAATGAAAGGGACTCTGTTTTATGATGAGTGAGGTGGCAGCAGACATCAGGCAAGGCAAGGAAGGGTGAGGCAGATCTGACTTGACCTTTTACAAACCACCATCCTCAAAGTAGATTCAGTAAAAAACTCACATACTGCACTTGAAGAATTGGTGCTGTGACCAGTCATTTGATATTAAATACAACGGTATAGCACTTGCTATGATCAGGTAGGAATGAGTGATGTATTGTTCCAACTACACTCTACAATACAGAGAAAACCGACAGCATACCAGTGTTAGGAGCACTGCTGGTCTCAGGTTGGACAGCACATCAACAATCTGCAAGGAAGCAGACAGGGATTAATTAGAAGACCGAAACACACAGTAGAGAAGAAGCAACAACAAGCACCGGTTTCTTTCTGCTCACAGTCGGCAGAATAAAGGTCACTCAGGCAGACACCGCCGTGGCTACGTGGTCTCTCTGGTACTCAGCAGCACACTGAATGACAAACCTCGAGCGACTTTATTACTCCTCTGCCAACAGCCTAAATGCCAGATAACAGATACCCGACTCAGTGCTCACAGACACCGGTGATATTTGAGCGGTGTTGTTATTAATAATACCACTAAAATTGACTTCCTAAAACATTCACTGCAGAAAAGCCCTCGCTAACACCAAAAATCTAAATTGCAGCTTAATTTTGAGACATTGGAATAACCACTCTTCAGTTTTTAAGTTTTAAATGCTGATGTGAGGATATCGGTCTCAGTTCAACAGTGATTCAGTGAGCTGGTGATTAGCTGCAACAATAACTTCAACCTGTAAAAAAGAGGTTGCCTCAACCATTTAATCAAAAACTTGACTGTTTTTTTTTTTTTTTTTGAAAATATCTCATTAGGAGACATTTGAGCTTTAAATGTATTTCATGCATGAATAAGATTTACTCATGTGTGCAGGAGCTGTGAACCACTTGAGTAAAACACGTCTGTGAGTCAACTGAAGCCAGACAGGGGAATTCTGAAGATTGCAAAGCAATGAGGATTTTTCTGGAACATAATACAAAACAAATGTGAACACTCCTGGGGTTTTCTAAATTAAAGAGCTTACTTGCAGCAAAACAAGATAGGGTTGAGGATATAAACGTAACTCATGGCACATACTTAAAAAAAAAAAAAAAATCCAAAAGTATGGATATTAACAAAACTCTGTCAACAATAAATCACCAAGTTAAACACTGCCACAAAAACACAGCCTGATACCTAAAAAGGACGACAAACACATTATTCACATTTTTTTCTCCATGAACTGCTGCATTCAAGAATCTAAAGGAGAACTGTTTGCATGTTAAGCAGGGGAGCGCTGATATAACAGTGTGTGTGTGCAACACCACCTTCCATGTCTCAATGTTTGAAAAATAGGAAACTACTCAAATATTCATGCCCTGGTTCTGATATGAAAAAAGAAAAGAAATATTGTTCTCTTTTAGTTTCTTCTGTAGGCAGCATTGCCGACTGAATGCTGAACACCAGCAACTGATGTCTTTGACGAGATGACAGTATTGGTTAAACACATGCAGAGGCAGTTTTTATTTGATTCAGTGTTTTCTAATAATATACTGCAGTGTTTAACTGCTATTGCAGTGGAAAATTTGTCTGCTGATTGAAGTGATAATTAGCATCCTAACCTGTGACTAATTAGGAAATCTAACACCTCAGGCAAATGCGGATATGTAAAAATACCTGAAATATCAGCAGGATGAGTCATCAGGCGGTCACAGTGTAAATATAGAAATACATGTAAAATTGTATGTGATCTTTTCAAACACAAACTTCTAAGTCATTTGTTGGCCAGTGAAAGCTGTTATATTATAGCCTGATTGTTTTGATTTGTCAACATGCACACCTCTGAAATAGCTGTGGAGCTGTCAACCCTCCAATACAGCTCCACTGGGGATCTGCTGTCAGCATTTATATACAGGAATATTTTCCCAAACTCTCAAAATAAGCAAATACGGACAGTCTGAACAGGAATGTGGTTTTTAGACTAGTCTAAAATGAACAGAGTGGAGCTTCAGGTTACAAATTTGAAACAGAATTCAAAATAAAGGTCCTCAGAAAATGTTGGTGGCTGACCTCTGTCAGGAGTATGCACAATGATGACTGTTCTACCAAATTAATTATCAGTGTGATGCTCCATGTGCTCTGTGTGAGCCCAACTACTGTCCACATTTTCTCACTCAGTAGCCATGATGTAACAGACTGCATGCTCTGTACAACAAATCAAGTGATGACACCTTTTACTGTTGAAGGTCCTAATACAAAATGAATATTGGTCCTACTATCTGGCACCACTGATATCTTTGCCAGGAGGTTCACATAAAAGAATGATGACTTTCACCTTTAAAACAGTCTGTGGAGGCACTCATGTCCTTTGCTGTAACTTCATGGAAGGTGACTGAACATCAAGGTTCAGTTATTGCACAGAAAAAAAGGTCAGACATACACACACACGCCACGCTGTGAAGTCACACAGCAACACATGCAGACTTACATCAGTGGTGTAATGCACCTCATCAACAGCATACTTCTCCTTGAAGTGCTCTTTTGGATAGATCCTGTCAACAGATGCCAAAGACACAACTGGTAAAAACAAGAACAGTTAACAAACAAAGACTTGCACTCAAAAGGGAGTTTATCCCTCATCTGACTGACTAGGGTACCCGTAGACTCCACAGGTATACTTTCTGTCATATCCCACAGGTTCTTTATTCAGTCATTTTAGTTTTCAGGACTTTGTCAGTCAGTTTGTTCACAATGACTTCATATCTTTGTTTCCTGTTTTTGTTTTAATATGTGCTTTTTCTTTTAAAGTACCAACATATTGGGGTCCAGACATAGATGCAGCAGACAGATTTACCTCATGTGCTCTTTTGATGACCCAAAATACTGCTCTTCACTAAGGGAAGATGATGTACAACGTCAGATATGCATTACATAACTCCACCTGCTGCTTCGGACGTCTAACACTCGACTGGAAAACCTACTCAAAAAAGGTGTTGCCTTTTCTCCCAAACAGGTCAACAGGTGTTATTCATCTGAGTGAAAATGACAAAATGACATGTGGAGTTCCCCAAGACTCCAGTCTTGGGCCTCTTCTGTTTAACTGTGGATGTGCCAAAATGTCCTCCCATTAAAGCAAAGATTAAAGTTTTACCATGTAAAGACAACGCAAATCATGTTTATTTAAAATGACTGAAAACTAAATGATACTAAAATCAATGGATGATATATAACCTTTAAAGTATTAACATGGATTGTACTTGGGATAAAACCTGCAATTTGTAGTAAAGAAAAGTGTTTATTTACTGTTAAAACATGCAAACTAACTGTCACTTTCCTTAACTTAATAATATTTTAGTCCTTGTCTGTTAAATAAGTGAGCAGGATGAGGGTTAAGAAGTCAATAACCATAAACATAACCAATGAGTTATGTTACATTTCCGGTAGACATCGGCAGAACTAAAGTACTCAGGACAAAGATCTAAAGGGAGAAGCAAAACTAATGAGGAGCCACACTTTCAAGTGCTGATCAAATAACTCCTGAGTGGAAAGGAACTTTTATGGTTTATAGCAAACATGTGACATAGTCAAGTGTCTCATTTCCATATCATTATGTCCAGTGGTTTCACTGGTTCATTACTTTACACACACTAGGGAGTCTGCGACACCGTATGCACCATTTCTTTTAAGTCACAACCTGTAATCATGAAATTAGTCAAGCGCAGCAATCAGCATGTCTGACTTTCAAAGAAAGCAGCAAAATGTGTAAAATAGTCTCTGTCATCTCAAAGTCTGTGTCATTTTAAAGCTGTATTTTTGCAAGAGGATTAATAATTTCTTTAAAAAGAGAAATAAATAACAAAAACTATTTTGAGCAGCCAATTCTTTTGACATGTGTAGCATGTCGAATGGAGATACTAGTCTAACATATCTAACACCAAATCTTACACAAAATCTTAAATGGTTCTTGGTGGCATTTACAAAAAAATTCTAAAAATTAAAAATGCTCATATAAAAACATGTTCATACTGGGTGTAAGAGATGTAACTGTGTAGCACATGACTTTGTCAACCCTTTCTTCAAGTTACAGCTCACGGCTATGACGACTGTTGGCCGTGCACACAGCTCTTTGAAGATTAGTGTGACTCACTCTCCCATCCAAGTAGCATAGCTTTCAGGCAGTTTGGGAACAAAAAGGATGGATTTCCCAGAGTCCACATCAATGGCTCCATAACAGTCAGGCTCGGTTACTCCAAAAGCCCAGTGGAAGAAAGACTCCTGCAGAATTGAAAGAATCAGCCACAGTATTAGTGAGGGAGATTATAATAGTCAGCCAGAAGAAAAAGTTACGTCTGGTCAGATTATTACATAAGAAAAAAAAAAAAAAGATGTCCTTGCTTAGACCAGTTCATGGAGGTGAACACTGAGCTAGACAACGAAACAAACTTTTAATGTACCTTTTTGTTCAAAACCAATTATAGTCTGATGCTTAGATGGGAGAGTTTGAAAAAAATCAGATCATGAACACGAGTCACTTCTCTGCAGAGTGGCTGGCCTACATATTGACAAAGCAAGAGGATTACCAGAGAAGTTCAGAACCAGACCTTACTTTAGGAGAAGCCAGGTAAGTGTTTTTGTTGCACCTCAATAGAATAGCTTTAGGGACTGAGCATAACCAACTGAAAGGAGACTGACACAGGACATGCCTGAGGGACTTAAACCCACTGCTGGCTTGGGGATCATGGATAGATGGATAAATAAATGCAAGACCTTGCCCGCATGTCAGCCTCAATCTTGAACCAATTCAAGTGTCAATTTAAGACCACCAACCTGTCTGAAAAGGACGTCTGTGTCCGTGCAGTACCTCCGCTTCTGCTCTCCTCCCTGCAGCACCACCACTGACTGCGCCACCACTCCATCTTTATCTTTCAGCCCTTTGCACAGCCGTCGACGGTTCTCTGCAAACAGAGCAGCAGACACCCTCAGGGTGTCGTTACCCAGCCAGAAGACAGCTCTGAAAGGACAGGGAAACAGAAGATAGGGTGGCATAGTGGTTGGAGAGACTAAGAGTCAACTGAGGGACTCTGGGTCAAGATTAGAAGTGCCCTGTCATAAACTGCACAAGCCTAAAATAACATATTTTTTCCACATTGTCTTTGCCATTGTTCAACAGCTCTCTGATATTGCAGAAGATTTAAATCTTTCTTTATGAAATATGTTAATCAGGGCTTTGATAGCAAATTCTGTAGGCAAATTCAGGACAATTGTTCATCTACTTAGCAAAGAGAGGGGACCAGTGTGTTTTTAGTTCTCTGGAGGTAATCCTCAGGATTTGGTGAGTACATTTCAGCCTTAAGAGGTGGTGAACTGCTGACTGGCCTGTCCTCAGAGAGAGTTAAGATAGAGATATAGACTGAGAGACATCCTTGTAACTGATAGGTCTTGGTTATAAATCTCTGGTCTCTGGCCATGGCTTTGCAGATAAGATAACAAACCTGACATATCTGATTCAGCCTGGACTGTACCAAAGGTTAATCCATAACCTCTTAGTATTTTATGGCTCAAGGATTTTTGTATCATTCACTGCTGGCTGAGTATACAGGTGTAACTGTGTATCTGTGAGGACGGATCAGCCGCAGTGAGGTGGTAAATTATGTTTTTTATTGAAGGAGGTAGACACAATCACACACTGCACTGCAATCCAAATATCCTGCAGGGGAATAGCTCAGGGATGAACAAAAAAAACTTGTGAAATGTATTATGTATACTTTTTTTAGGACTGTGTCTGTGAGCTACTTATTAAACAAGTTAATTTGTGAAGGATAGGTTTGTGACGATGTAACAGATTACATGTCATAAAATGTGTCTGATGTTTGTTCCAACCTCTGGCAGAGATCACGTTATATCTGCTGATTACTGACAACTTTTTGATTACCACAGCAGATTCTCATACAGTTTTATCTAACAGTCATAGGAAATCTGCCTGGGTTGTGTCGCAACAAACTGGATCTTGTTCTGTTGAGATCTCTACATATGAATTTTCTGATTGCACCATGATTCAGTAAATTTTTTTCTATATTCATATAATGCATAACAATACTGCTGGCTTTCAATATGTTTGCGACTCAAAGCTTTCAACACACTTTACTACAAGTTTGTCAGACACTGTATGCATGTAGACTGCTACATTACCACTAACCAATAATACTGCATTGTTGTTTTGTAGGTTATATTGTTATAACATTCTCAATTCACCATTAACCTCAGATTTATTTACCTTATCAGATATTGCACTTTTTAAACACAAAACAACTCTTTCACATATAAATGCACTAATGGGATGAATGAACGTCTGTGAGGAGGCATTGTTACTGCTGACAGTCTCACAGCAACTATAAATGCATAAAAATACAACACAAGGACAGTGGTGCAGTTTTATCACAAACAAGTAATTCACCAGTAGTTTAAGCCCAGTGGATCCCAAGTTGTGGGTAAGGATCCAACGATAAATATAAGGGGAAATTTTCATGAATTAAAAAAAATAATAATGTAAACAGCATCTCTATGATGAGGAGTCACAGCCAAAAAGGCTGGGAGCTATGTGAATTTTTATATAACATAATAGGGCAGCTAAGCATGCTAAGCTCAGTTTTTAACATAAAGAATTTAGAATCAAGCTACATTTCAGTGTAGTTAGTTTTTACTGAGCACAGCTGAGAGTTTGCTAGCTCCAGGTTTTAGTTAAAGAAAGTAAGAGGTAAAAGTTAATGTCTTTAAAATTTAGAGTGGTTTTTCGAAAAGCACTGTTAGCCTGTTTCGAAAATGCGTTATAACATATCTCCTCAGACTTCAATAGTGTAAAAAGTTCACTCCATCATTACCAAACTGAACTTCAAAACATTTTGGTAGCAGCCTACGCAGGCTGACAGAGACAGTGATGCCAGTGACAGCACATCTGCCTGGTAACAGCTTTATTAAAGACGAGCTCGCGAGCTTAGACACGTAACAGCTTTATGATAATCAGAGCTAACGCCACTCTATTAATTATCTGAAACTGTAAAACAAATACATTTTCTACACATTCTCTACTCATTGCGCTGTCATAAATCAAAAAACTCAACTCACTGTGGCGCTGCAGCCATGTTGATGTGCTAGTCCAGACTGTCACGTGCTGAAAGAGTCACGTGAGTTTTGTACGGCTCTGGCGCCATTCAGGTGACGTGGCAATGTGCTGCATTCATGTCTTTAGGAAATTCGTGCTTTATTATTGAAGTTACATTAAAAAGCTCTTGTGATGATATTTTTCCAACTTCGACAGTCGTTTAAACAGCGCTGCAGCCAGTAAGGGACAGAAAACACCGCATAGTAAATTAAAGAATATCAAAAATGGAACGATAACGGATGAAGGGGGTCTGAACAACGTAGACCCACGTGCTACTAATAAATAAAGTGGTATAAATTCCTCCTCCCATTAAATGTCACATTATTGCAGTCGCCTGCCCTCCTGTAGATACCAATTTTAAAGCTGGTGGTATTTAATAGGGAGACAAGTGCAGAGAATAATACAAAAACAAGATGCAATATGTATTTGTTATAGAATGTATACAATTAAAGGTTTTGACACATTATTTATTTTTTAATGCTACCCTATTAGTTTTTACATTTATGGCTTACTTGTAGTCTTTGGTAAGGTATGAAGATATATCCACTGCCAGCTACAATGCCTTAACGTGCAAACATTGTTGCTTTGAGATGTTAATTAGATAATGTAGCTAAAACAACCCTTTTAATGTATTTTAAAAGGCTTTAAGACATCATCCACCTCTCAGATCCCTGTTTATTTCTTTATCATTTGAACTACATTTACAGTTATACATTACATTTTCCTAATTTAAGATGTGATGTGACCTTGTGGAGTTACAAAGAAGATCTGCTTTCAGTTCTTTTGTCATGTGCTGAGGAAGTGAAATTATCCATGGTCATGAATATAAATGAGCCCACACAAACACAATTAGAACATGTACTATAATCAGCAGAGAGCGCACAATGTGTTTATAGGCTACTTTCACATGCATATACTGTACACCAGACGCTATTAATTAATTATTCATTCAGAAATTGTTTCTGGTGCTTCGTCAGTGAGTTTTTCGAGGAAGAGGGCAATTGCTTTATACCAAGTGCAACCTACCAGACTCCATCATTTACAGGTTAGAACTGCACGAACAAAGGGGCATTTTTTAGTCTATCAAATGCACAGTTGTTAAGAAACCCACTAAACACAGGCAGCCTCTATACCGCTATAACATGAGACAGCATAATTCTTTTTTTTTTCAGACAGCAGTGACATTTGGCCTTTACATGCCTCTAAAACTACAGATAAATATACTCTCACTAATCTGCTACACACAGTTGGGAAGAGAAAGTCTGTTACTACACAGAAGATCCTCTCACTATTAAATCCCTAATATTCTGAAAACAAAGTAAGATGAGAGACCTTCAGAGGGACACATCAAAATATGACAGTGTACAGTACACTGTCCCTCTTGATTTGATTTTGCTGTGGTGCTTTTACAGTAAAAACAGTAGGGGGAGATGCAACTCTCTTTTGTCACAATGCAGGGAGAGAGCTTGAAAAATAATTAATTATTATGAGTGACTGCAGATACACGATGCAGGTAACTTTAAACAATGTGTCATAAAAGACAGCATCCAGACATAGATGACAGACTGTCAGGAGGGTTGACACACTTACAATGAAACACGAGCAGTGTTCACTGTGATGACAGGGAGGAAAGGTAACAAGACATTTGACAACTACTTTTTTTTGTGTGGAAAAATAAAGTTTTTAATAGTTTCATAAACATTATAATGTGCTAATCCAGGGAGGTGGAAGTTATCTTTATCGTTTTTGTTTAACCTCAACAGAGGTGGATGGGGGAATTATCATGAACTGTTGGAGTGTATGGACTGGAAGATAGTTAAATGCTCAATAATAAGGAGAGTATAAAGTGTTTGCAAATGTAATTTGTCCTTGTTTAAACCCTTCAAAGTGTGCACCCGTTATTTGGATTTAATGTTTTGCTGAGAAATGAACAGTGAAGACTTATTTAGATTTCCAGATATTATTAATAAGACTCCTAACCTTTCCATCACCCTTTCTGCCAGTGTGGTCTCAGTTAAATGAGGCCATTGCTCTCAGTAAGTTTCGCCTAATTTGAACTAGAGGCAGTTTTTCCTCAGTGCTCATTATATTCATGTGCATATATATTGGACACCTTTGAAAAGGCCAAAGTACAATCCAATTATAGTCATCCTTGTTTTTCTTGCAAAATACAGTAAACTTACAGGAAAATCAAATTAGTTCACAGACAAATCAGTGGCTTGATTCACACTCTGTCCTGCACGCCTCAAGAAAATATCCTAACGTTACACACTCATAACTTTGTTGCTCCCCCTCAGTGCCCCCCTGGCAGAGAGGAAGTGTTTCTGCTGGTAGTACAAAGGAAGACTCTGGGACACCAGGCGTCAAGCCACCACTGTCACTGTAGACTGAGAGCCAATTCCCCTGCATCCTAAATTTTATCTTTAGTGCCAGCTGTAAGTTTTGCTGATACAATTGTACTGCTTGGCTTTGAACTCCTCAGTGTTCTCCTTGTGGGTGTTGGACGTTTGCAATGGAAGGAGGAGCATCCTCAAAGACACTAGGACTTTCATGACAAAGAAGGGCCAAACTGAATACTTGTTTAGTCCAGGAAGAAAGAAGGGAAGCTGGAGATATACCACCATACAATTTCTGGTGAAAAACATCAAAAACTGTGGTTTTACAGAAAATAAGAGAAGCAGTGATGGCTTTTGACCAGAAAGTTGCCTGTGTTCTTGCTCCACAAACAAGGCTTAACCCTGAAGCATTTCTGAAATTGTTGAGGGCAGCTCCCAGATGTAAACATATGTATTCCTTCTTGCCCACATCTATTTCTCTGAATAATTTGTTCTACGTCCATGGTCCAATAAATAAAGTCTCAAAAATTATTTGCAAGAAGCACTTATTTCATAGAGTAAAAAGGCAAAATATACAAAATATTGGTAATGCTTCCCCATTGCCCACCGAGAGGGAATACACAACACAGTAGTTTAGGGAACAGCAGTTTCCACTTCCTGTGTGAAGACAAAAGCAGCGTCCATCCATCCATCCATCCATCCATCCATCCATCCATCCATCCATCCATTTTCATCCGCTTATCTGGTTGCGGGGGCAGCAGGCTGAGCAAGGCACTCCAGATCCCTCTTCCCAGCAACATTTTCCAGCTCCTCCTGTGGGATCCCGAGATGTATAATCCCTCCAGCACGGTCTGGGTCTGCCCTGGGGCCTCCTACCTATTGGACGTGCTCGGAAAACCTCTAAAGCAGTGTATTTATCTAAAAATGAAATATGACCATTTGCATATGGATGGAAAAAAATGGTGTGGATTCTCATTCAGGGGTCACTTGATAAGATCCTGTAAACATTTTGGTACTTCTGATCTATTTCAATGCCTGCTCTCTGCTGGAATCAATTATAACCATCGTGAACGACCAAGATACCGACATCCAAGCAGACAGGGGCTGAGACTGTCAAAGATAGACCAGGTGACTTAAAGATTCCTGTAGAAATGAACCCAATCCCTCTCCTGCAAAAATGCTTCGGTCAATTAGGCAGATAGTGGAGTGTGGCAAGAAGCACTATTGACTCAGATTATTTACTCTCTTCAGATGACCAGAAGAGGGTTTAATTAAAACACAAAAAACTGCCTGCAGGCAAATGGATTCTGCTGAGTGGGTTCTTACTGTAATACCTTGCGGTGAAGGTGTCTGTGACAGATTTGGGTAAAGCATGAACTCAAGGCATCAGATGATCATGTACACAAAAATGTTATTATTCACATATATTTCAGTCCTCTTAAATTGTTGTTTTCATGACACTGACATCACTATTATTATGCCAATAGTACAACAATTTCTAGATCAGAGCATGGGTGGAAATGGTTCATAACAAAGCTGTACATCTTTCTTAAGACTTAGTCTCTTTTTTTGTATAACCAGTGTGCCTTGAGCAAGTTTCATATTCATTGATAAATTTAGTCATACTCCCAATCTCTCAGTTTTAGTTAGTGCATGACCATCAGCCAATTGGAAATATAAAACGCAAAGCAGAAGGCACATTTTCCCAAGCTGCCGGATAAAAGTGTAAAGCTGTACTTGTACCGGAGAGCTCAGGTGTGAAGGCAAGCAAGAATATGAATGTGAATGAGGGGAGCACTGAAAAAGAAACAGATACACAATAAGTTGAAATTTAAAATAACTTGTGAGCACAAATACACCCCTCTGCTGTTAAATTATGGTGAAAGCTCCTTTTGTTAATGAAATTAAGCTATACTTTTATCGGATGAAAAAATATCTGATTATTTCTTTCAGCTTATTGGAGATAAACTCTGTGAACAGATGAAAAGGATATTTGAGATGATATAAAATTTGGTCTAAGGTGAGAAACAGGACACACTTTAAACTCTGTGTTTATGATGACAGCAGTCACAGATCAGAGAAAATGCTAATCACCTCCAAGCTGTCTTATACGTCTTCATCATCTGAAGCACTTTCTTCCTTCCTTCGTTACCCCTCCTTTCTTGGTCTGCAGCTTTATGATGTTACAAAGTGGTCTCTAATCATCACACAAGCAGGCACATCAAACACTGCTGCTGTTCTGACCACTCCAAATAACTATCAATATGTCTTCTACAAGATGTGAATGAATGAGTGATAGCTACAGTCTGCTTGCACTACATGTCTAGTCCTGTGTGTTGGTATGACCTTGGAACTTTTCTACCAGTTTAAGACAAAAAAAATGTATTAATTACATTTGTCAGATAGTAATCTACTAATGACAAAGCCAGGGAAGGTCTGAATGTGGGCTCACAGCATGAAGCATAGTGGGTTGTAGGTCAGGCTAATTATTAAGATAAATTATTCTGATAAGCTTGTCCATACAACGCTTACAGTTTCAGAGCTCACTGCTACCAGTAAGGATTGACAGCAGTGCTGATTGAATATTGTTCTATATAATGCAAAGAACTCTACCTGCATGGAAACACTGATTACTGTCTAAACAGCCACACAAAGGGCTGAGTTAACAGAGGAATGGAAATTATTGCTAAAGCTGCCTCAGTAGGGGGTCTGTTTGAGGTAGAGTTACACTGATTAGTAGCTCCTGATGCAGATGAGTAGTAGGCTAATTACTGTAACACCCTCCACTCCAGTAAGAAAGAAAAGTTGTCTCGACAAATTTATACATATGAGAACAGTGCAGGAAAACTCATACTTTGCCTCACAGTGTTTGCCTCTTTTAGTTTCTTGAGCATGCTTTTAATCTCAGTAGTATGGTTTCCTCTGTGTATGTGGTGTCCCACAGGGAGAAGTGCTTGAACCACTTTGGTTTTGTGTGAACCCACTGTCTGTTGGTCAGAATTCTGCTCTGTTATACTGATAACAGTGACGATCCCCCTGTTCATTATATCTGACTGAATTGTATTGGATTGGCTTATTTATTGATGAGTCACATTTGCTTTGATTTCAGCCTTGGAAAGGTTCATACAGTGATTTGGCATTAGGGTTTTATTTTTATTTATTTTTCTACAATATTTGTGGAACTCAAAGGAAGACTTCACCCACAAAATGGTCATTTGAATATCACTCACCCTGTGTTATGTTGATTTATGTGTTGAGTAACTCTTTTCTTATGTGCCTCCACACTGAACAAAGACTCAAGACATGGAGAAAAGTCTTGATAAATTTGGCAACAGCAAAAGTATATCAAAAAATAGTTTACAAACTCTCACACAGTTCACGTAGTATATATAAATTTTACTATTAAGAACACTAAAGCCTAAACAGTCCCTTGCATGGACGAGAAGCGCACCTAAGCAAGTGTGGGTGATTAAACTTTGCTCAATGGAATGCATGAACAGAGGTCAAACACACAAGCTTGCCCAGGCATTCTCGTCAGTGTGTGCTGCAGTGTCTTCAATAGTGAGGTTTTAGCAAAAATGCATGTTTTTGAGAGCTGAGCATACCAATGGATAAGTCAGACAAAGACTGCACCGCATGAGTTGTTTGAGAGTTTGTAAAGGGATGTTTTAATACAGTTTTGCTGTTGTTAAAAATGTGGCCCCCTCTGACTCTGAAGAATGTTTTTGGATTATCTATTCACCCTGGAGACACACATGAAAAACAGTCTTCTTCAAGAATTTAGTGTAACACAAGCTGAGTAATTGATATATAAATGGTGATTGGGTATGACGTAATTATTTAGCACTGCTCTTTCTGAATGGTTACATGGTGTGTCTAGGATGAGAAACATTATATGTCGCTACATGTGTGACAGTGCAAATCAATCTTGCTTTGGCAGGTGGAATTGATCTATTGAGGCCACGTGTACACCGCTCCAAGGTCAGTATACTTTCATCTTCATGCACCTGCATTATTTACTCATGTATGGTATGTCCAGATTGCATGACAAAACCCTTAAGGAAATCTTCTGACTGATTTCCTTGCGTTTCATGATAAAGTGGGATTATATGTTTTTATAAGCCTATGGGACATAATTTTTTCCGAACACACAAAATACCATCCATACCAAACCATTTAGACATATTTATAGCCAATCATGAGGTGACCTTGGGGATTGGCAGCTGAAATACATGCAAACAGACAAAAAAATCAACGTACCAACAGTCACTCACAGATAAAGTTTACTGAAATGTGTATATCAATACTTGTAGTCTTGTATTTTTGGCAAAAACAGTGTGTTGTCATCTTTACTTTACTGTAAGATTTCTATCCTTCAAAGTTTGACAGTCACTACGTTTGCATCCCCATGGGTGCAATGCTGGTGGCACAAGTATGATGTGCCAATTCCTTTCCATCTGCCGAGATGCCAGAGAGAGAGATGAATGGTCTACTAGAGTCGGCTCTGCTTGTTTCCATCTTGTTAATATGCCTCTGAGAGGCCCGCTGTAGTCAGGAGACTCACTAGAGGCTGATCTCCAGAGAGCTGAACAAGATAAACACTGCTATAGGAGGCAGCGGAGACCTTCAGAGCTGCATGAAATAACCCTGTACAGAGTAGAGGACAAGTCTGCTCTTTTTTGCACAGATGGAACTAGTTAAAGATGTATTAGGCTGCAAGTCAAAAAAGAGTCTAATATGAGCCATTTATATTGTTATGGCTGACTTGTTAGCAAATACTAGGCAGCTCAAGGATCCATCAGAAAAAGAGAAATACTGTGTGAGCAGTCCTCTCTCTGCCCATCAAAAAAATGTATGAATGAATTTTCACTGCCATTTGATCACTGGTTTGGTTAACCTGGCTGCCTAATGCTGGGCAGTCTAATTTCTAATTTTCTTGGGTGAAGTTGTGGGTGAGAGCAGCTTCCCATCATTTCCTGTGAGTCAGCATGTGTTTATTGGACCAAGAGCTGAAAGTGGCTGGAAAGCTGCATAGAGGTGCATACTGGATTTGTGCCCCTCAGTTGAATCAGCAGTCAGCAGCCTCGCATTAGCAAGAGTCACTTTGTTCAATATTAATAAAAATATTGCTCAATGCGACTTTAATGGAAACTGATTTATAAGCTGCAGAATGTATAGTTTATTATGCACTGGAAAATTAATAGCACTGGGAGGCAGGTTTCACAGCTAAGAGGTGCCTGGTATCAAAGTCTTGTGTAGCCAAATTCCACTGATCATTCTCGACTCAGGTCCCGTTCAAGGAGTTTAATATACTTAAATCACGAGTCGTTAATATAATCTCTTACATTCTGTTTTAAAAACCTGCTTCCTGTGACAGTTATTAGACTCCACATCAATATTAGATCACTTCTAACTGAAGGAATGTTGACTAATGGCCTTGTTAAATTTTAGCACGTCTAACCTGAGGAACAGCCACTCATTAGACTGTACAATTTATTCCACTTCTGAAATAACAAAAAACAGTTTGTCAGGATGTACCTTTATTCATCTTCACCTAAAATCACCTTAATCCCAAAAGTGATAATAAGTTAGCATTGTGCAAAAAAATGGACTCATGCAAAAAGCCCATTAGTATGATTAACTAAATCTGTGCTGGACAGAGCCAATAACTGTCTGTGTTTCCAGCATTCACCTAAAAAACACTTGTATGCCTTATCCTGAGCTGTATCTGATTCTTCCTTTGTATCTGACTTTTCTCTTCAATCAGTCAATTAATTTGAGATGCATGTATAGATATTTTAAGTAATGAACAATCTCTAAATTTTCTTCATTTCACAGAAACGTGAGTGTGCTAATGTCAGCTTATCTGTCACCAAAAACTGTCACTTGAGTTACTATTATCACTATTAACCTTTAAATTCAAATTGTCACAGAAATTGCACATATAGTCTGTTGCTTTCTAATATACATAATAATTTGTCATCCTTGTACATCAGTACCATAAGCTGGAAAACTATCTAATAGAGTGTCATCAGCATTAATGGGCTCATAACTATTCTGTAGTAGATAATCCTCCAGGTCAATAATAAACAAAGCAAACAACAATGGTGATAGACCCCTGCAAAAACTCAATTTAGTACCATTTACGAAATGCATGATTTGATATTTTTTATACATCTTCTTCACTACATCCCAGAACTTGCCATTAATACCTGCTTTTAACAGTTTATACCACAGTGCATCCTTCCAGACTGTATACAATGCCTCACTCTGATGAAATAAATAGAACAGCCTTTTCTTGTTAAAACCGTACAAGTCAACAATGAGTTTCAGTAACACAGTGATTAATACACAATAATAATATATATTTTTTTCAGGAAATGCGTGACTTTCATCTCACGCCTTTCTAAAAACTCCATTGAAATATTATTCAGGAGAAAAATATTAGAAACGCTTAACAAGTCAAATTAGAAGCAGTATTTTTCACCTGTTTTTTCACTCCTATTTTCCCTGGCTGGTATCTTCTTCCAGACAGACTTTATTGACTGGAATGCTAATGCTGTCAGAGCTGCAGCCCATCCTATTAAGCAAGGATGTCAAAATAGTTAACCAGTGTTTTAGGAACTGGTCTGTATCCTTTTCAGAGGAGGCTTCTCTTCTCTTCCTCTCTGAAGTTACAATGAAACACCCAAGAGTTTAATACTTCATACTGTCAAGGGAGGAATCATAGTTTTTTTCAGTTCATGAAATGGCCTCAGACTTTTAAACAACTTACAAATGATATAGTTATAGTAATCACAGCAGTTTAGTGGATTTAAACTAAAAGACTTACAGTTCAACATCAGGATCCTGCCACGCCTGTGATACAAACCCTCTATAAGAAATCTGACTGATGTAAATACCTTCAATATTTTATTCAAGTATTTAAAAATGATGAAGCTACATATTTCTATAATTTATTGTTCTTGTTGCTGATCTTTTATACCACAGTTGTTATCCACTGTTAATAAATCTGTAAGTGGAAACCTACCATATCTGAATACAGCATCTTATATTTATGAGCACTGTCAAAATGGCACAAGAGACAATATGGGAACACAAAAGGTAGTCCTTTGGGAAAATTGCATAGTTCGAGTGAGAAGCTTTTAGTTTAATAGCAGAATTATGTGAGCTGAATGTAAAATAGTGGGAAACTGAAGGCAGAATGCATTATGAGACATTTGTTGCTGCCTGAGAAGGGAATAAATACAGCCAGATAATGCTCATATTCTTTATATCCTCTGCGTGTAAAATTCTCACCACAGGGTCTTCAGGGTAAACTCCAGCCTTGACCTTCACACATGTAAACACTGTCTCATGCCAGCATAATTAGCTCAAACAGAAAAACTATATCCCTGCGGACTACAAAAATTGGCATGCATTAAACCATTCTGTATTTGACTTAAAGAACGTGATGACTGTGGTTGCACTCAGCAGCGCCCAGATGCCAGTGGGGGTGAGTAAAAATACAGCAACAGCAGGACACGTGTGTGCTCAGTGAAGTGTGCTTAAAACAAAGCTTAAAAAACAAATTAAGGCTCATAAAGGAATAAAACCTCTTTTTGATGCTGTTTCGCTTCCAAATGCACTTTAAAAAAACAAGAATAATAAAAGTATGACAGATGGTGGGCAAAAAGGGATCCGGTTAGTGTGGGCAGAGCCAAATCCAGATCAAAGGCGCTGCTCTCCCGGCAGGTTAAGTAACAGTCACATCCATAACCCAGGACAGCTGTTTATGATTGAAAAGGATTAGGGACAGCACACATATTTCATCAGGATTTATCCTCATCATATTTTAAAACTGGATTGCTCTAAAGCCTCTCACTTTAGCTGCTAAATAATTTCAATTATTATGCAACTTCTTGCCAGTGGAGGTCAGCTGTGCTAGTGTCCTAGGCATTTGGCAGATCAGTCATTATTACCCTCAGATGTCCTTCAGGTTTAACAGCGCAGGGGTGCAGAGAATGGAAACCGTCTGTTTTCATCTCAAAATGACACAAATGCTCCTCCCAGACGCACAGTCAATCAAAATCATCATACAAGGACTTAGAGAGGGGAGCTATAGAAAAACTGTGACCCTGAGTCTGTTGTGGACTAACTACATTGTGAGGACCCTCTCATTGTCCTCAGCTGTCAGAGTTTCCTGTGAGAGATGTTTCATTAGGCTGAGAGAGACAACCAGAGGAAAGGGTTCGAGGTTTGTTTAAGGCTGCTTTTATCATCCAGTAACATCACAGCATGCTGAATAATGGCACTTCATTTAACCCAGAATAAAGATTTGAACTCTTCTACAAGTGTTAATCGAGTCAATATCAAATATTGAAGAAAAAAAAAA
>JAPZEB010000001.1:23309553-23324058 GCA_029783705.1 Chaetodon striatus
TCAGTTGCCTGTGACCAGTATTTTCCCAAGGCTGACGCATGGAGCAACATTGTATCCACAACATATCCAGCAGCAAGCTTCATCAGCTTTTTGTAGCTGCAGTTGCCCATGAGTAAAATCCAGTTTTGGTTGTTTGGCCAATGTAGGGCTACAGGCGACGTCCATGGCCAAGGAAATCAATTGTATTTTCTGGAGCTAAATGTTATTGTGCTATTGGTCGTAGTAGGTGTTTATGACTGTAGGTTTGAGGATTTTTTTTTAAAATGGAAAGTTTTAGTACCACTGCCTGCAGCAACAAAATCAAAGTGATATTTCCAGCTGCTAATTAAGCATTGCCATCTTCCCAATTAGCTTGCTGCTTTGTGACGTGCCTGCCCAGTCCGATGATTACGAAAATGAGTCAGCTGATGTGATGTTGTGTCTCAAGTCCGTAGTGACGTGATAACAAAAGTAACATTGTAATGAGTTGTTTTGGGGTAACTGTAATATTATTACTGACATTTTATTGGTAATTAGTTACATTGTTACAAAAAAAAAGTTATGTTATGACTGTAATGCATTACTAGTGACGTGTTACTGTCCAACACTGATTATATTAAATTTCTGTCAATATATGCCGCTAAATCCCACCCACTGGACCTTCAGGTGACAACTACTACAACATTAGTCTTTTCTGTAATGTTGGTGGCCCAAATGTCAACACAGCCACTTTCTGGCTTTATCCATGTAGTTTTTAACTAAAACCAATCTGAACCTTTTATACTGGACTCACAGCATATTACAAATGATTTTTTCCCCATGGCTGTCCTCCCTAGAAAAACAGCAGAATCAGTCGTTTCACCAAGTGCCTCAAAACGACATGTGTTTACGTTCAGGTGACAAAGCCCTCTAGTGGGAATTATGACTCCAGGCCAAAGGAATAAATCAAGTGACGTACTATAGAGCAACAATAGCTGCAGAGGGAGGAGGTCGGGGTGGGTGGGTCAAAAAAATGTTGGACCAGCACAGCAGATGGCTGTTCATTTCCTGTTTCCTACTGACAGTAAATGCTGGTTTCTTATATCCAGGACCATGACTGTTTCCTAATCGTAACCCCATATATATTATTGTAACCATGACTACAGAGGTTTCGTAACCATAACAAATGTTAACTCAGATGGAAACACATGCCTACTGCACGATGAAATTCTTTATTTTATCAAAATCATCAGGGGGACAGTGCAGGCATCTGATGACAGACATGTGGCCTGTAATCAATGTAGGCAATAATAGCATTGTAACATACTGTTCCACAGTGTGTGTGTGTGTGTGTGTGTGTGTGCGCGCGCACACACCCACACACAGAGACACACACACACAATCAGCTACTCCAATCACATTCTCACCTTCTCAAAAAGGTGATGATGCGACTATTCTCCTGCTGCTTTTAAGAAAAAAAAAGCAGAGAAAGGAAAACATGAAGTGAGCGCAGACCTCTCCATTCTTCTTTGACGCCATTAATTTGCAAAAATTCTGTTGGGAGAGTGCAGTGATAGCTCCATTGTTTACACAGAGTAAAAATCAGGTGAGATTAAAATAGACATGTTTTTAGCAGGGCTAATGAGATTTGAGAAAGAACTCATTTAATTAAGCTTTTAAAGAACATACTGGTTATGTTTTTTTCTCTAGAGAACCTGGACTGGGGGAGCGTAGCCGAGGCATTTGCTTTCTACAGCTATCTAAGAGCTCTTTGTTTGCTTGCTGCAGGTAAATAATCTCCACTTTAAATTGTATCAGATTAAAATGGAGCAGCTTCCAAAAATCTCCCCTTTCCATTTCATTTCATTTCATTCCTCTCAATGCTCTGAGAATCACTACAGCAATAAGCACATGAGGATATACAAACAGGATTACTTGGTGTGGGCATGGTGAAAATGATTTCAATAGTGTTTCAGTTGCAGAAGCCAGTAAACGTGATTTATTTTCTCTGAGAGCCTTGCTTGCTGTACGTAAGCCTACCAAAAAACATTTTAGCCAATTGTAAAGCTGAAACATTCCTCCATGCAACATAATGGTAAGTGTATCAACTTATGGTAAACCCATGTAAGCCAGAAATACCAACGTAATAATATCAATATCAATGTGTATTTTTAACAAAAAAGACTCTCTCTCCCTGTCCCTCGAAAACTTTCTAGTGCTGAATCCTCATAAAGTAAGTCTATATTTCTCTGAACTCTTTGACGCCAAGAAAAATCTCTATACATTTGCTGACTCCTTCAAGGCTATTAGCATTGGGATTAATTGGAATTCTATATTTGGCATTGTGGATAATATTCTGCCCATAAATTGGTGCATGTCAATTGTTTACAGTGTGTGGGAAAGCTCATATCCCTTCTATAAAAAACCCTAATAAGACACCTGGGGTTGGCAATATTTGCTGGGTTACTGAGGCATGTACTGTACCACCTCATGCCAGGGGTTTTGCAAACTGGGGAGGTGCAGTTTCCATAGTAATACCCTGAAACCAATGCTATTCATTTTTTTATAGCTTTACAAAACAACACAAAACAGTCAGAGAACTGTGTAGTGTTGTGTTATTGTGTTTAGCATGTCCACAACAGTCATTATGAATAACCAGCTATGGTGCTCACAGCAGCACCGCCCAATCTATTAAGATGCACAATGTGTTTGACCTCAGCACTTTCTGTAGGGATAAAGGAATGATGTCTTTTGCATTACATTGCATTACATTACAGTCATTTACCTGTCACTTTTATCCAGAGCAACTTACAATAAGTGCATTTAACCATTAATACAACCCCAAAAGTGCATGAGTAAATGAACTTCATCAAATACAATGAGCTTTCCAAGTGTTGTTCATCAGCCTTTTGGTCAGTATAAACAGAGACAGGCATATTTGCTTAAACCAATCTTTTATTTTTATAAATTATCAGAATTGAACTGTGACTTGAAATGCTAATTTGATTCAGACTAGTGACTGTATCTACAAGTGCAGTAGGAAAATAGATGTTCCTCTCGATTTCTCCTGTATTTATTGACTGTGTTCAAATCTAAGTAATCGAATCAGTCCATAGTTAATTTTTAATGTGTTTTAAGCTCATGTTGTCTCCATAGCTCCTGGTTGCTTATGCATTTGATGGTTTTTCATATGAAGGGCAAAACATAATGTGTGCACTCAGCGAAGGTGCATGACTAATCCTGCATACCTTTTTGAATTATATTTTCTGCCACAAAACAGTTTGGTGTTTAATTTGTTTTGGGGCTACATGCACAAAAAGTATATCAAATCAAAGGCAGCGACAGCGACAAGTGCACTTTAACTTTTGATAGCAATCTAATGTGCGATTTTCACACAACTCTACCATATTCTTCGCTGTGAAATGTGAACACTATGAACTTTTACCTACTTCTTTTTGGAGCTCTGTAATTTAACTAATATTTCATTCAGAAACATAATTCAAATGTGTAACTTAGACCTGTATTGGTGTTAAATAGCTTTAAATGTTGTATAATTTTGAACAAAAGCTGATTTAGTGTTTACTGTGGATGTTTAGTTACAGCCACAAAATGACTTTCGGCCACAGCTGTCGGCATTTACAGCGCGACTAATATCCTTATTCACGTTGCAGGTGAAATTCTAGTCTGATTATTCAAATAGGTACCATCAACACTTTACCTTTAATGTGCTGCCTAATGGCAGCTGAGTGCTTCATTTTTCAGACTAAGAGTTTGGTAGATGGGGCTCATGCCCCAGGAGAGCCTCAAAGTAAAAAACATTTCAATACAGTTATTTGGCATAAACAGTTAGGTAATGTATTTTAGCGATGCTCAGCTGTGATATCTTCACAAAACAGAATGAATGACTTATTAATTTAATTTTTCCTCTTCATTATTTTGTAGTGACAGAATGCTCCTAAGAGTTACTATTAAAATCACTCTTTTTCCCTAACATATACATCCTCACACCTGTACATTTGACATGTGAAAGTTATCTATGGTTGTTCCAAGTTTCAGTCATTAGAGGGCACTCCCAACTCTGTGTGGCTTGTCTCACACACTATTTCCCTCTATATATAGATTGAATAGCAGCAAGTCTCAGTAATTGTCTCACTACTTTCATATACTGTAATTTCAATTCAACATTGTATGAGGTTTCCATTCTGCTGTTATCTCTTAGAATAACTCTATGATTTCCATAATTTAATTTCTACTTAATACACTTGAATGAATTAAGTCAGCCTAATACAGGAAGAGCGAGATAGATATAAGGGTGCTAATGCTAGCACAACTACTGCACAGTGTTAATGATATATTCTCTCTGCTGTGTGTAGGTTTTTGTTTTTTCGAGTTTGAATTAATTTCTGAGACAATGTGAAGCGAGATTCGGCCAGCCAGAATCCCCATCCATCCAAGGAGTGTGGGAGTGAGTGTCCAGCCTACGTTGTCATAACACCTGAAGTACCTTCACCAGCTTTGCTTCTGGAACAGATAAGCTCTCAGTAAACTTATACACTACCTGTTTGGCATAGTATAACACAACACACATTCACACACTGGGAAAGAAAAAACAGAACTTATTTTTTTTTTAAAAAGATTGTAGATTAATAGGGGACTGAACCATGGACTGTAGTGAGACTAAAAAAAGAACATCTTATTAAGGCACTGCATGGGGTTATCTTTGTTGCTAAACTCCTCTTGGTTAAATCATTTAAAAATGTTCTCATAAAATTCTCTTAATTTTCTCACAAATTATTAGCTGTGAATCATTTGGTCCCAGAGTCTAACCTAGAGGAGACTGATAATTGAGCTTAATTGACTGTAAATTCATTATTGTTTGACACCACAGTGTTACAGTGCATAGTGTCTTTAAAGCTTTGGACAAATGTTCTTCATACAGCACAGTGTAGTAAACACTTAAGACAAAGCTGATGATTAGGACTTTAATCCTGTCATCGAATTATTATTTTGACAGAATGATAACCTCATAAATCTTCATTCAGGTATTACAATATAATGTAGGGTGCTTTTTATTATGTTAACTTATGCTTCCTTGCATCCTCTCTCTTCTTCCTCAATCCAGAAATCATTCTCCCTCTGCCATGAAGGACTTTCCCATCCTTTAAATGCACCTCAAGGAGAAGACACCGCCACATGTGGCACAGTAACTGATGCTGACGCTATCGAACGGAGGATTTCTCATTTGGCAGCTCCTCTGTCCTTGCATCTCTTCCAAGTATCTCTGTCTTACATTGTGACTAAGAGGAGCTAAGATGCGAGGAGGGAACGCCAGTGAGGGAAGCGAGGAGACAGGTTAGCTTAAAGAAAAGCACCCATACTGTACGCAGAACAACAATGATGAGCTTCAGACTGAGCAGATTATCTTCTCTGTGACAAGACAAGGTGTAACAGTTTGGACCAAGTAGTGCGAACTTAGTAAGGAAATATTTAAGAGTCATGTACCGGTAAGCAGATAACATGAACGATTGCTGGAACACTGAGGGGCTGATGAGGGAACAAGAGGCAGGGGTGCAGATGGGAGCAGGTCAGGAGACTGGACATGGAGTAAAAACTGACGGCAGGTATATAGCATAATAACCAAGCAGCGATTGGCTGCAACATGGTGCGAGCACATTCAGAATTTCTTTAGAAATGTTACCTTTTCTGGTCAGTTATTATTGTAATCAAATCATTAGCTGTCTATACTACTGGTGATAGAATATACAGTAAATAACAATAATAAAACATGAGGACAAAAAAACACAGGTGTAGATTTTGGGGGGATGCAGGGGACATGTCCCCCTCAACATTTAGAGAATGTACATTTTTGCCCCCCCCCAAAAAACATAAATAGTAGGGGACTCTTATGATGACAATATTTAAGGTATTGACACCAAAAATGATGCAGAACAGGCACAAATTGGTGCATAACAATTTACCAAAACACAGGAATTTAAGTAATTGATGCTCCAAATTTTCTCGTGGAGGACCCCTTAATGCTCCACTTTATATATATCCCCCCAAATGTTGGAACAAAACCAATGCCCTTGAAAGACACGAAAAGATATCCACAACAACCTTCAATTTGGACAACAAAATATTAGCTAAGTCCAGAGAGTAAAAAATAAATAAATAAAAATATACCACACAGACAGCATTAAAAAACAAACGCCCACTCCAAAACCCTTCCAGGATCTAGCAGAAGTTTATTATCCGTTCAAGCTGAATGCTGGTGTCAGGCTGAAATCAGCACTGTTAATGCATTTATCACATCCAGTGTCACACATTAGAAATTATCTAAACAGTAACAAATTGCCCATGTACTTTACCAGTATCAGCATGTGAAGGCAAAAACAAAATACCACTGGGAATAAATATGGAACCATGACAACATGATACAGCAGAAATCAAAGCCTCATAGATTACTGCAGCACAACCAGCATAGACTCATATTCCAAGTACAGTTCATGAGATGGAACAAATTCATGCGGTGATGCCAAAAGATTCCTTGGAGCGTAGTCTGAGGCTTCAGTCCATGTACTCCACATGCCCAGCTGGTAATCTGTACATGAGCACAGCAATAGAGAGACACAGGGAAGAGGAGGAGGGTAGGGTTTTGGCATTGAACAGCCGGGGCAAGGACTTTTGTTGCTTGGTGTATGATGTCTATCAGACACCAATCCAACACAACAAGTCATATGATGCAGGGTGAAGAGGAAAGACAAACTTGGATCTTGAGCCTTGCTGACATGCAGAGACTTGATGTTCCCTAACCATCCTAGAAAGAAAGCACCAGCTGAGTGTACTGTGTGATGCTTTTGTGATGGTCAAAACACAGAGCCTTTCTGCTGCTTGTCTCAATATGCTGGCAGTGACACTTTCTCTGTTTAAATGAACCACTGATTCATCTTGTTCAAGTTCCATCATGTATGGTATCTTTAAAAAATAAACCAAAAATCCTGATAAAAATGACCATTGGCTAGAAACCTTTTCATTTTTGACATGTAGCCCAGATCCTGTCAACTGTCTTAGTAGTGATGTAATATTCTGTGCACACTTACATGTCAAAGCTGTAGTTGGTAACTTTCATAAGACATAGCTTTTTTGCCATATTTTCTGAAAGTGTTCTTCCTGGTGCTCCTGATGGCATTCGCCAGAATCTACCATGGCTGAACAAAAACCACCTGGTCTTACTCCAAAGTCATCGAAATTCGGCACTTGGGCAGTGATTAGGGCAGAGACACAGATGAAAAAAGCTGTCCTTTAATGCTGCCATGATATGCTGCTTGTTGCTGTTATAGCCAGCAGCATCAGGGGGAATGTGGTGGGACAAGAATGAAAGTTAAACTGGAAAAAAGTCCAATTAGGGAGGGTGGCAGCAGTAGTGGATGGGTCCAACAAACACTAACTTTCACCCTGGAGAGCAGTGTTTGTGTCCCAAATTCTGTTCTTTTTTTTCTAAACACGGCCATTTTTTTTTTGTTGCCTAAACTCAACCATGTGTGTTAGTTGTTAAAGGAAAAACTATGTCAAAAACTTTGTAATTTAATTTGATAGAGACTGTATGTAAATGGTGCATTTTCCTGTGAAAACGTAAGTGTATTTTGGAAGAAGACGATGCATGTAACAGGCAAAACTTGACATGGTGTCCCAGAACGTCAGCTACCAATTTATTTTTAGGGTGCAATAGCTGCACCCTGAGATAAACCGAGTTTAACTTTTGGAGCGCAGCAGCGCGCATCACGTCATGTGACGAGAACCAGCCAATCACAGCTGGCAGATATCTTTTTCTTTATCCCTAAATATCAGTCTGTGATAAATATGGAGAAGCTGATCATTTAGCACAGGGCTGCCAGAGTGGACAACGGATGACAGGCCTACACACAAACAGCGCCTGGAAGAACATCATCGGCTCTGCACTCAGGATTTCAGTTTTTCAGCTATAATACTTATTGAGGCGCAGCGCTCTTGAAAGCTGGCACAGAAAGGGCACAAGAGTAGCACCCAGCGAATGACCTCTGGTTTTCCAGGCAGTAAATGATGCGACGTGTGTACGGTCCGTAATGCAGCTATCAATCATGTCAATCATCGCTTGTGAACTGCAGTCAAACTGTCAAACTGGGTAGTGCTAATCAAATATGAAACAAGATTCTGTAACTATTATATATATTATACTATATATCTATTTATCGACTCAAATGTTTTCAGAAACATATCGAAGTGTACTGTTTAGCTCTAAAATGAGAACGTTTGCTGTTCTGAAACAGTTGAGTCAAAACAATCACTGCCCACTGGCATTTCACAGCTAAACTATACATTAAAGTATGTCTGAAAACATTTGACCTGAGAAACAGACAAGTGCAGTTACGGAATCTTGTTTCATATTTGAACTTTGCTGCCTAGTTAGACAGTGATTGACATAATGTGAGCGACTGACATAATTGATAGTTGTGTTAGAGACCTCTCAGCTGTGATTGGTTGTTCTCGTGCTTGCAAATGCCATTAAAAGCCCTACGAGTAGGCTAAAGAACACAGTTTCTCTTTCACAGATTATCTGTCTCATAAACTTCTGTCACAATGTAGTGACAGTTTTAGCAAACATGCCAGAAAGTAATTTTTATACCAGTTACCACCTGTAGCTTTAATAATGAGATAGATATTAACAGACTCAGTGTCTAGACTTTGAACAATTGAATAATTAGTCATTTATGAAATTCAAGTGAAGTCTGAAAATGATTTTTTTTCCCCTCCTAAGAAATCATTATATCCCTCTGTAGTTATTTTGGTCAAAATTGTAATTACCAAAGAGAGAGGATATAAGTTTTATTTATTTATTTTTCACTAGGATAATGATGACAGCGCTGTAATTTGATTGGTCTAATATTTATGTGTGCCAGCATAAATTTTGTTCACAATATCACCAACAGCCAAACATGCAGTTGGTAGCACATCACAATATCTAATAACTTGTCTCCAAGGGAAACGCTCCCCCAGAATCCTGAAACTTAAATACTGATTTCAAAAATATGTCCAAAAAACAATACTGATGTCTAAATGGTAATTTATACTTCCTTTCACGAAAAGAATGGTGAAATCATATCTCCTTTTGACAATATTTTCTTAACTAATTGTGCTAGCAGTTCTTTCAAACCCCAACAGACATTTGAAAATCCATTCAAATTGGAAGCAACTGTCTGCTGTTTGCTTAGTGAGCCACACTAAACTGCACTTTGGCTCCAGCCCCAAGAGAAATTTCTGTTAAAATCAATTTTTGCTGCTCTCTCAGTAAAGAAACAATACAAACTGGCCTGGAAACTCACTGATCAAAATTATACGCCAGTTACAAAATTAACTTACAAAACTTACCAAAGAAAAGCTGTACTTGCTGTGCTAATGAAGAATACATTCTGGTTTACTGTGGATTTATCAGTGGGCGATCCCTTCTAGTATCAGCTGACACTAATGTCAAAACTGGAGGCAAGGGCATCAACCACCATCAGGCAACCACCATGTTTTCAAAGTCATCCTTCAAGCAAAGCTCGAATGAATAATTACTTTCAGAGTAATTACATTTTCCACCATTGTTGACTGTGGAGACCCTCTGACTGTGATCACTCAATGCAACAAAACTCATTAATGAAATCACCAAACGCTTTCTAATCTTGACAGATTGAATCCCCATGGTTAATAAATATCCTACCCCTGTCCTTTCCCCATTCTCACAACAGAATCAAACAACATCTTGTACAGCTCAGTAGGTGCACTTCCAGATTTATTGGTTTAATTAGCACTGAGCCTGTCAGGGTTTAAAATGCAAGCAATCATGGAACTGTACCTGGCTTTTTAAAATGGAAGGTACGTTTTTCTCTATACAATGGTTAGTTTTTAATAGTTTATCTTTGAAGCTACAATAAGCGTGTTTTTTAAATGCAAAAATACTCCAACCTTATCAGACTCAATCAAAAATTAGGGCTGCAGTACAGAAGTGCCTCCCATCCCCACCAACTGAGAGCCTGTGGTGTCACTCTGTTTGCTTCATCTGTACTGCATGAGAAGGCTGTGTGGAGTTTACTTTGATCACATTATGCTGGGTAATGAAGTTTAAAATTTTCAAAAAAGTTGCTTCTCACTGCAATCAAGGGAATTGGACATGCTGGGGGAAAAAAATCCATGTGCAGCTTTAACAAATGTTTTTGAAATGAAGCGGCCATTCTTTTTGCTATTTGCTGAGATGAAAGCAGGTCAGAAACCAGGTGTGTCGTATGAAAGGTATGGCAAGCAGAGCGTGGTGTGTCAGGATGCTCTGAGAGTGTTGGGTCACTGGCTCTGTCCTTGTGTCACATACTATCCTTCACAGTGGGCACACAGCTGCCTCGCATGACCTTTTCACAGAGCCCTCCAGTCCCTCTGTGTCCACAGTACTTCTCCTTCACCTGTACCTGCTCTGCCACTTCCTGTCTGCCTTCTAATTAGCACACAGTCATCTGACCTCTCATATGCCTGCTCCAATATCTCAGTGCCCGAATGGAACTAATAAGAGATTAAGAAACCCCCACTGGCAATATGCCTCTTCCTTTATAATCATCAGCCCTCAGGTCAAAGGCTGCATCCACACGGGAACATGAGCACAATAAGAGAAACAGATAAGATCACAGGTACAATCCCATTTTATCATGCTCCAGTACACAAACAGGGCAGGCTGGGCACATGCTCGAGTGTCTGACAGCGATATCAGAGGAAATCAGTCTGATGATGAGATGAGACATACAGCTCTGTGCCATATCTGTGGTCAGTACACACAGTTTAAACGCAGAAGATGGCTCTAGATACAACACCGCTACAGATCAACTAAAACAATTACACAAGCATCGCTGTAGCATTTTGTTCGGAATCATCCATTCAATGGAGACAAAATCCAGCACAAAATCTTATCTTGGATTGGTTGAAAAAGCAAAAGAAATTCTGGAGAGAAGCACTGTCTTATCTGTGTCAGGATAAATATACTACAGAACAAATGCTGACATTGATAAGGAACATAATGTTCTTTCGATGGTGAGGGGGTAGTGCATACTTTATGAGATTGTAAGGATCCTATACCATTGTATAAATTCCCTGAAACATTCACCCAACACTCACTCACCTTTCTCTTTTTAATACTTTACCTTATTTTCCCTGATAAAATTCACCTCTAGACCCACCGCATTCATTTCAGAAAATAATTTAAAGGCAAACCACAGTTTGTTATTCATATTTTGAAAATCTGAGTATCCATCCTGCTGAGTCATTATTGCCAATTTAACACAAAGGAACAATATAGTGGCTAAATAAATTTTCCAATGGCTTACTCTGCATAAACACATATATTTTCAAGCCGACAGGTGAAGGCCTCATCACTCAGCAATAACAAAGGCATATTATGACTCCAACGGTAAGACTAAAGGAGAAAGTAGAAAACCCTAAAGCCCTGACAATAGATGTAACGAATGCTCTTGTATTTCTGCTACAGCCAAGTATAACATGACATGAAGAACAAAGGCAAGGATGAAAAGGTAGACAGTCCTTTCACGGTTTTTCACTCTAAGAGATGAACTTCGAACAAACTATTTTAACACATGAAGACTTTTTGGCTCTTGAAGCTGTATTTGTGAACTGTGCGGAAAAACACCAAATGCACTTAACTTGCCCCTCGACTGTCCTCTGATCCAGCTGCAATGGGTGTACAGTTGACTGACAGCTGGAACTGAAAGTTTCCAGCACCTCAAGTGGTTAGATACTCATGTCAAAAAATGTACTTTGCTATGTTGCACAGATTGTAAAACATTTTCTTTGCCAGTTGGTACCCATGCAATGAAACAAAATGCCTTTTTTTTTACCCACCTCCTCCAACTTCAAATAACGATGTGCACTTTAATTCCCTGCCAGCTTGTGAAGGTGACTGTAAGTCAGTAGATCTGTGTTACACTTGAAGGTTGAAAGTAAGAGACAGAAAGTTGCCACAAATTACAGGGTTCTGACACTGTGTCCATCAAAAGCCATGTCTTCTGCTCAATTGTCCTTTGGAAAGTTGTTCTAAATAACAGCAGCAGCTAAATGTTTAAAATGGAAAATAAAACTTTTCTCATCTTGTCAAGGTCAACATGTGCTGACAGTACTAATGCAGAGCAAAAAAACAACACAAAGGAAGTGCTGAGTCATCACAACTAATCAATTTACCCAACTGACTGACTGACATGTGTTCACTGTTGTCCAGGAATTTGTCAACAATGGATGGTCAAAAGCAAATACAACTTCAAAAGATGATGATAATACATATCCAATAGGAAGCTCTTTACAGCTGGGGTAGGCAGTTTTATTTCAGTGTCTTGGCTTGGCTTTCAGGCTTTAGAAAATCTAGCCCGTGATGGGAGACTACAGCCAATCAAAGGTCATTTCAGAGAGAGGGCAGATGCACATGTACGTCCCTTCGGTGAAAGCCTGATTCAATGGCAAAGAATCCTGCAGAGAAAGTTGCTATTCCAGCATTGGCAACAACTGCCTATACTGCAAAGCAACCAAAAGGAAAATAGGGCTTTTAAAATAAGAGTCTGACAACAAAGAAAATGTCAATATCATCAGAGCATTTTAGAGATGAAGAGAAAATGTTGCTAATCATTTAGCCTTCTGTTAACCAAGCTAAAGGCTCACAGCTACAGCTTCAAGGTCACATTTATGTAGCTAATGTTAGCTAGAGCCTTGAATCAAAGTGTGTCCTCTGCCTCGCCACTGGCAGGAGGAGAGTGCAATCCCTAGCTCCTGTGGACTGGACAGCCTTGACTCCCTGCCATATCAGAAAACTTGCTGTTGGTGCTGTTACACAAGTTAGACTCGGTGCTGCCACTGGTCACCATGTAGTATGTGGTGGCTGAGTTCAAGCTGCTGCAGCCACTGACCAAAAGTCATTCTTTAAAGCTGCTGCTTGCTCTCCCCCTGGCAAAGCAGTGCAGAAAAGTAGGGAGTGCTTGTTGGCTAATTCTCGTCTCATTTGTGATCTAATTAATAGAGAGAGCAGGGCGAGGAGGGGCTTATTAAATTTGCAGCTTGCAACTCTACAATGAAATAACATTAAATAAATCAAATGTATAGAAAGCACTGGGTTACTGTATGAAGTGCATGCATATGCCTGGTTGTCTAGTGGGAGGGGCTTCATAAAGAAAGGGGACCTGCAGGAGGAGATTGTATTTTAAAATCCTGCTGTATTTTTTCCCCTTCTCCATATTTCTGCCCACTCAAGCTTTAACCTAAAAACTACATCACCATTAAAAACACTTAAACATTTTGGGAAATACACTCATCAGACTTCTTGCAAAGAGCTACATAGGAAGATAGCTACCATTCATATATTTCTATAACAAGGATAACGAATGGTGGGAGTTCCAAAAATAAAACAATGGAGACTCCGGGAAGAAATCCACTGGTTTCCTGGCAACCTCACAATAATGACAAGACTCAAGGGAGTCCCACCCACCCACCTGTCAAATGCTTAATTGTTATTTTGTGTATGGATAAAAACAAAGAAATATGAAGTACTAATCACTGAGCTTTTGAGCTGCACTACAGTGCATTCATCAGTTTGTGTGTGGTGTGACTTTGAGCATTAATTATGTAAGAAGAACATAACTTAAATGTCCAGCTACTGCCCTATTAAAACTACATATTGTTTAATAGCTATAATTTTCATTCAAATGAATTCCAGACACCAGTCCTGACCTTGACCATTATAACACTGCATTTTTTTTTGCCTGTTTGGGTTTGTAGAGCAGACTACTTCATCATGGTGATTTTTTATGCAGCTGTCCTTAAGTGACACAATCTAGGCCAAGCACTGCGATGATTTGAAAAGGTCTGCTCAGCTGGCCATCCAACACAGCCTCATCTCCATAGATGGCTGAATAAAAAGTGACCAGTCTTGGGAGAAACTTCATATTTTAAAAATTGAGCCAGGGCATGGAAAGAGGACATCACATTATAGCTGAGGGAGATAGAGAGGAACGTGATCAGATGCCTAAAAGAGGTTCAGGTGCTGGAAACAGAAATTTAATGATGTCCCAAGAGAAGACAAAGCCAAAGAAGGCTGACCCTGTCAAGTCAAAGCCAAGGTTAGTTACCTTGCCAGGGCACAGGACATGTAAATGGGCTTGTCCCTCTTCGCGCTTTGACATTTCAATGAGCCAAAATAATCTACCTCATTAAAGCGTTAGTGCAACCAGCTAAAGTTTAGGGGTGTGTGTGATGGTTGTGCATTATTGTTTGGTGTCAAATGTGTAGAAAATTTGGGGTCAAAAAGAGTAAATCTCTCCTATATTATCCAATGAAATGGAGTCAATGCGAAGCAGACATGCTGCTGACATGCAACAGTGTCTCTGTCATTTAGCTGTACAAGCTTTTTCTACAGTTACAGATGGTGCGGTCAGCTTGAAAACAATTGTGAAGGACACAACACCCAAGATGTCATTAAACAGCCCTGCCTCC
>JAPZEB010000001.1:23324130-23348464 GCA_029783705.1 Chaetodon striatus
CATCAAGTTTATACAGTGTGTGACTGTATTCCCCAGACCCAACCCTGCACAGCACCTTCTCATCAAGCAGGTCCAAGGGTCAAATGGCTGCGCAGTCCGCCTCTTGTCAGATTTACAACATACAAGAGGCCTTGAGACACATTCTTACATTTTCTCAACACAGTACATGACATGACACGAGTATGGCCTCTCCTGGGAGATGCAATCCCACCATCCCCACTGGCCTTGAGGATACTCCTTGCTTCACTCTGTCAATTAAATTCAGCAATAATTATGTTGACCTCAAATTATGTTCAGCCCATCCCACTGCAGTCACCTTTAAATGTGACTGTTCAGGCTAGTCTGCAATGCAGTATTTTTAAATGCACCACAATTCAACCTTAGTTTTGGAGGTGAAATTTAGCACACTTTGACGGATCAAATCAATGCTTTCTCTGTATTGATGTCAACTGCCCCAACGGTTAAAGTTCAAGGTTGACTTTAATGTCTCCTCAGGGAAATTATGTTGGTCACAGACAAGATGTACAATCTAACAGATCACTTGATAAAAAGTGATACAAAACTCAAGTTCTCTGGTATCACAAAGCCAGTCAGATGACTTAAAAAATCAAATCAACATTTCTACAGGATATTGACATAAGAATCAGAATGAGGTTTGTCACCAAGTAAGTTTTCACTTCCAACGAATTCGCCTTGATGTTTGGAGAATACAGTACAATAAACACACAATTAAGAAAATGCATAAAATAAAAGTCAGGTACTGTATCAGTCAAGAACATACATATAGAATGACAAGGAATAAAAAATAAATAAATAAATAAATAATTGTGAGAATAATTTGGCTTTTGTGGATTATTCATTTCCATTTTCTTAACAGAGCTTCTAACAAATGGAGAGATAGTTTACCAGGCTAAATCCATAGGAATTTAAATTAAAGCTGTATTTTTATTGTAAAAAGTTTATTTCATTCCCAAGGGGAGTCCTGACAGTCTTGCTTTTACACTCTTGTTCTTTCACTGCAACTCAAAATGAGATGGGACCACGTTGCCATGATAATTGGAAATAAAGAATATTCCCTGAGTTTCATCTCATTTCATTAATGAGGATTCCCATTAGCTGTAGCCAAAGCAGCAGCTATTCTTCCCGAGGCCCACAACTAACACTGTTGTCTTTTATTAGAAAAGAAACCCGCACACCATTATTTAGCTCCCGTGATTATAAGTGGTTTCGTGTATCATCCGATCATTCAATTATTTCATTCAATCAGGAAAACGGGTTGGAGTTACGTTTTTTGGGGTTTTGTAGGCTTTAAATGTCCAGTGTGTGTGATTTAGGGGGATATATTGGCAGAAATTGAATATAATACAATATAATAAGTACGTTTTCTGTAAATAGGAATCATAGTGTTTTTGTTACCTGCGAATGAGCCGTTTAGATCCACAAAGGGAGCAGGTCTTTGTTTATGAAGATCGCCATGTTCCACTGCCATGTTTCCACAGTAGCTGAACGGACAAAATAACACTGGCTCTAAATGGGGCACACATTGTTGCAGTTCTGCCTTTGCAGTTTGTGTTTTCATGTTTTCGTGTTTTCATATCTGCCACCGTAGTTAGCAGCTGCCACCACCCATTTTTTTTTTGGTTTAGCGTGAAACTGCTTTATTCAGTGATTTATCATTTTAACATCTAGTGGCCACAGTCATCAGAGCAGCTACATGGTCCCAGCTGGTGTACAGAGGTCGGGGCAAACAGTTAGTAAAAAGTACAAAAATGCATAATAATCAAGTAAAATTAAGGATTATGTCTTCATGTAGGAAAGTTATGGTTAGCATTAATCAACCTTTTAAAAAAAAAGGTCACATTTACCCTATCTGATGCACCACCCAGCAAAGGGGCTAAGTGACCCATATCTAACACACCCATGGTGTTGCGTGTTGTGGTTTGGCTAAATGCTCAATGTGAAAATGCTCATGGCAGATCCATCAGCAGTTGCTACCTTCAGTGAGTGTATGAGGTGTGTGAGGCCTTTCTGCTGTTTGTGACAGTAATTTCTGATGTGAGAGTTGATCTGTTTTCAGATTTAAAAGAGGTAAAACAAACATTGAGGAGTGCAGCAGGACACAGAGGCTGGGTGGACTGGTTATATTATGCTTTGACAGTGAAGTTTATGATAAGTTTAACCTGGAGCAGATTTAGGAGGATTTTAAGGTGCACAAAATGATGTTCAGACAGGTGAGTACAACAACAAAGTCAGTCACTGCTGTAAGTGTAAAGTTGTATGTGTGCGTGCTTTTGTGATGTGTTAAAACTGCGAAGACTCTCTCCTTTGCTTTATTGTCTGTGTTTGTGGCTGCAGTTGGAATTTATATTGTTTAGACATCTCTGTTGTCTGCCTCTGTGGTGCTTTATTCTGCTGTTGATTCTTTAAGAAGTGTCAGGTTATTTACTTTATCTGGCTTAATACTGTCTGTTGCATCCACCGTAGTGTCCATAGACTTTTTATTTATTGTTTTGTATTTGTCATAATTGTCTGAGATTTGTCCTACTGTCTGGTTAATTCTCTCAAGGCCATGCAGAGAGAATGTGGCTGTATAGTTATAATTATCACTTGTATATTATATAGTCTGCCAAGTGCCATCCTTAGAGAGGGAATTTATTGTTAGTTTGGACATAAGTGGCCATATTTGTATGTGTGTTGACATGTTGACACTTTAATTTTGTAGCCTTATGGTGTGCTTTTATTTTGCAGTAGTGACATGCACATTTTTTTCACCTCCCCTTTAAGTACATCTTTACGCAAACACTTTTGCTTGAGTATGATATTCAAGTAATTCTATAATACTTACAAAAAAAATAAAAAATCTCTCACCACAGAGGCTTCTTCCCAGAAAGAGAATGAGTCATTATTTCCATATTTGAATAATTATTGTGTCTTTGATCTATGGAGGCAGGCTGTTAGGCTGTTTGAAACAGCTATAAACACTGACAACATGTTGTATGGACTATTTTGTATTTAACAAAACACAACCTTGACTCCCACCTCAGGAAAGAAACAACTAGCACTGCATACAAATAACAACTCACGTATCCCCTGTAGGAACATTTATACTACATGTTATCGGGTTCACTCTTTATATGGATGTTTGTCATTACTCTGGCAAAATTAAACTACTGTATATAATGACGCAATAAGCATTCTTGTGTCTGGTAGACACCAATCCACCAATTCAAAGAGACATTTAAACTTTTTTCAGTAATAGCTTTTTAGATGCACTCCTGGATTTTGATATGATCCTCACTAGTATCAGCAATATAACAAGACATAGCAGCTATAAACACTGACAAGATGTATGGACTATTTTGTATTTAGCAAAACACAACCTTGACTCCTACCTCAGGAAAGAAACAACTACCACTGTGTACAAGTAACAACTCCCGTGTCCCCTATAGAAACATTTATATTACATGTTATCATGTTCAGTCTTTATATGGGTGTTTGTCATTATTCTGACTGAATTAAACTACTGTATTTAACAACACAATAAGCATTCCCACCAGTCAAAAAAGAGACATTTAAACTTTTTTCAGTAATAACTTTTTAGATGCACTTCTTGATTTTGATATGATCCTCACTCGTGCCAGCAATATAACAAGACATAAAAGCAAGTGCACTTCTAAACTTGTTAGATATCACTGCAGTGAAATCACTGAATGGTTCAAGATATTACAATTTAATCTTTGCCCTTGGAATTTGTTTTATTTATAACTAATACTTAATACCAGAAATCAATTTTGTCACAAGGACAGTATATGAGGACATAAAGAACAATAGATTCCTCAACTAAGAGTTACTGTATATTCAGAAGAGATAATACTGCTGTAGTGTGTAGAGCGTGACCGCACACATGCACCAACAGAAAGTTTTCTGAAGAAAGGTATGGAAAATGGCACCTCAGTGGAGACATTTGCAGCACCACACGTTGAATATAAATATTGCTTTGATTTCCCCAGCACCACATTAACTGAAGGGGGTTGCAGTTTAACTACTTCAGTAGCCATTAGTTTCTGTGTAACACAGAGGGATCCATTTAGAAATGCTTTTTACAGTAAAGTCATATAATGAAGCTCTGCTTATTCACAGAATGCTGAGTTTATACTCAGCCAAAAACTGCATGTTTAATTTAACAGACAGGCCGGTTGAGGCATCAGAGTGCTCATGTGGAAATGTATAATAACATGTTTATCCAATTATGTATGTAAGAAGGAAAGAAACCGACACTGTAAGATGTTAATGACCTCAAATCATATGTTGAATGTGCGAATTAATAACAGTAATTTTATTCCATCCCACTGACATGCTCCATTTAACAAAATATCTGCTTCTAAAGTCCACTCAGACCTCTACTGGATGTTAGTGTAATTCCCAGAGGGACCTTCCTAACAGATAAAATTCTGCTCAGATAAATATGCACAGGCTGGCCAGTACGCACTTGCCTTGACCCCGGACACTTTCGAAGACAGCATAGTGAATTTTTCACATGTGGAATCTACTGGTTTTCACTCAGGGCCCTGCACGTCTCAGAGTATCCCTGCAGCGATAAAAAAGGAGAAAGCCACAGCTGGTGAAAGGAGTACAGATATTAGTCTTCATCAGACCACTGAGACAATGACACTTATGAAGACCTATGTCATTTAATATACATCACCAGCTTTATCGCTGAAAATGGGAGCAGAAAGCACAAGGCAGCGCCTCAGGCAGCTCAAGGCTGGGCGAACCTGGAGGCAAGAGGAGAAATCAACCTTGTCTTTCAAGGCCACTTCTGCAACTGCTAGGACGTAAAAGTGTGTTAATCTGGTCTAAAAAGTAACACTTTATAAAAGAATCTCCACCCTGTTCAGCTTTCTCACCTTTAAACACCTTGTATGTTTACTGGATTAGAAAACTATTCATACTTTAAATCAGCACCAGCCTGTCTCATGAAATAAAATCTCCCTCTTATTTGGCACAATCATGTCGAAAACTGATGAATTGTTCATCAATCACTAAGTGTTTTAATACGTCACATCGTGCACTTCTGGTAAAGTAGTTCAGAAATTTCTTTTTTTTTCTCCTTCCTCTCTTGTCACAGCCCAATTAAATAACGCATCCACTTTATAATCAGTAAAGAAAGAAAGGCAAAAAAACATTCATATTTTCTCTGCGGCCTTTCATTAATCAATTTAGAAGCGACAAGCAATTATTTCTTATGGTGAAAGTGCATGCCATCAATCTGGACTGTCCAATTAGCCTGTGCTCAGTTTTTAAATGCACATTTCACTTGACCTCCTCTGCATGACTGCTGTGAAGTTGCTCACAGAAACTTTTTAACAAGAAACTTTGAAACTGACCTATGGAGCAGCTCAAGGTTTCAAAGTTCACCTCACGTTTTACTATACAATAGCACTGTTAAGTGCATTTGAGTTGGCTCAGAGGAGAATAATACAGCCCTGCGAGGTAATCACTATATGTCAGATGAGCAAAATTTGTATCTATTACAGAGACATACTCTGTTTGGTTGGAATGTGTTCTGATACTGAAAAAATAATGAAAGCACCATTTTGCCTTAAGCTGTAGATAAGTACGGCGTAGGTTTTGATTTTATAATTGAGCGTTTTGATTTCGCCATGGCAACACTAGAGGGATGTATTGTATGTGACGAGGCCATATTGTGATTCAGTTATTCTCCGCAGTAAGCACACTTTCATTTTTTTATTTATTGTGCAACTGTGAGCTTTGCATGCAGTCATAAATGTAGTTACATTTAGTTAACTTCTATTTTGCAAGAGATTAATGAGCAGGTTTGCAGTAGAGATGGCTTTGTTCCATCTGTGTCACTGACAAGGAGATGGCAGCTGTGTATTCAACTTAGTAAATATTGTGTTCACTATAAACAGTGAGCACGCAAATCAGAAACCAATCACAGTTCAATCTCACGCAGGCTCCTCCCTCTACTGGACTGTGGGGGAAATATTTCTTCAATCACAGGCATACATTCACCCACTGAAATCTGCATGAACGTAGTCGGCAAATCAGGACCTGCCTACCGAATATGAGCAGAGCTTATGATGGCCTATATGACAGCCTCAGAATCCTACACCCTGTTCAGCGAGCAGTATAGAAGCGTCAGAGCCCCTAGTTAGAGGAAAACTTATTGTGCAGGGTGTCTGTCAACCCCTGCAAGGTTAGGTCACGGCTCCACCCAATTCGGTTGCATAATACCTGAATTGGCTGGGACCCCCTACTTCTCTGCTGTAACAGCCTACATCATTAAGAGGTAGGCGGGCTGCAGCGACTAACCTTTAGCTTGCCAGTATCAGTGTGGCTGGGTTGATGACTCTGCCCACTGTACCCATAGAGTCCAGTTGAGGGCAGAGCCTGTGTGAGATAGAATGAAGGTTCTGATGCTGTAACCCTAGTTCCATAAGTACAGGTGTAGCTCTTTGCTTACAGGCCCTGACGCTTCTACGCCATTCACTTAAGAGGATGCAGGATGCTGAGGCAGTCATATTGCTGCCATAGGCTCTGCATGTATTTGGGTAGTCATGCACTGATTGGCTGGCTACATCTATGCAGATTTCTGTGGGCAAATACATAATCAAGATTGGAGGACAGTATTAGTAGAAGAGCCTGTGCTAATAGAACCAAGGTTACAATTTTGTAACCTTCCGTCTTGCAGCAGTATTCACTTGGTATCTCTATAGCCCCGTGTCTAAAAAGCAGTATGGTGCAGTTCAGTTCAGTTTGGTACATAATTTTTTCATTTCCAATGTGAAAAGTTGTGGATGGTACCAATGGAACCGTTTGTCACTGTCCCTATTTTGGTAACCACTCTGTTGGAGTACCTAGCACACAGATCTGGTAATAAAGAGTGGAGCTGTGAACACTGCAGTCCATTGATTGGTCAATAGCAGATGGTCACTCTGCTCAGGGCTGAGCTGTGGCTGGTTTTGTAACCACTGTTCATACTGTGGCAAGTTTCACACCAGTAAACTATAACTAGTAAGTGAAAAGATGTTTTTCTGCCACCAGCAGCAACTGTAGTCTGAGAAAAAAAAATTAATTCACTTGGCCAACTGCCGGCAACTTTTAAGTTGGGACATTTACTTGTATTGTTACTCAGTGCATGAGTTGATAATAATGATAAATCAATCAACACTCCTTAAATTTCAATATAACAACTTTGACCATTACTTATGTTTTTATTGTCTCTTTTGGATGACACAGACTTTTAGTAATAAGTGGATCTTCAAGTGTTTAAAAATATTTTGACTGGATTATGTGAAGCGTCACGGAACGTTGTTCCTGTGGGCTATGGCCAGCTACGCTTGGACTAAATGCACAAACCCGCTATTTTTAAATATCCCATGGAGAGAGACTCTCACTGCAGTCTGTTCTATTTGTCCTGAAAATGTATGAGTGCAGCCTTGTTGTGTAGCTGATAAACGAGGTGCATACTTTCATCTGTGTCACCAGAGATGAGGAATACAGTGAGTGCTGGACGGAGCAGTGAGTGACAGTCCCACCCACATTTGAGGGTACTGTTTGGGGTGAAAACGCCAAATGGACCTAGGGTTTAGGTACCATGTCTGGTACCATGTCTGTTGGTTCCAGGTACCATACCGTAAGTGTTTGATGGAAATGGGGCTTATTACCACCATTGCCCTGACATGGAGTTACAATTTAAGAGGTGGACATCACCCACAGCAAAGCTTTGGTGGTGTGTAGGCTCCCTTGCTATGCCATAGCCCCTTAAAACGGATCAGTTATGACCAAAGTGAAGCAGTACATTGGCTTTAATCACAGCTTTGTATGTGCCGGCTGGAAATGATGACTAATCAAAGTATTTGCGCAACCCGTGCTGGTCACCGATATTATTGGTGATAGGTATTGGTTTCAGATTGCATATTTTGCTCACATGCATCCAAGAACATACTGTACCAAGTGTCATTGTGTTTGTATTAAGGATAAAATCTCAGTTGCTGTGGAGGAGCTGCTCAGCGGAGTGAGTAAGAATACAAATAAAGTGTTCTCATAGGTGTTATTTACACTGTGAACCCAGGCAGGGATAACATTAAACATAACATAACATTAAATAAGAAAAGTTGATGCACAGGAGAATAAATATTTAATAGGTAGGATCCCCTGACCCCGTGCATCTTATCTTTTCCTCCAATTTTGAAATGAAACCGCTGCCCTTGAGTGTTCTTATCGCATATGTTCACCTAACATTTCTCCGATACGTAGAGGTAAACAAGTTAACCAAACTGTTTTACAAACACAGTTCAAATAAGACATTTCATAGTTGTCAACTCTGTTTGTATTGCTGCAGGCTTGATTTCCTATTTTCTGCATTTGCAGCACCATAGTCCAGCAGCCTAAACACAGTGCTGCAAAGGATGCTGACCTCCCATCTCCAAAATGCTCAGATCATGGGTTTTTGAAAAATGTGATGAGTTTGAATAAGAAGCTGTTCTTCCCTGTGGCAGGTCTGTCCAGCCTCGGAAGGTTTTACAATTTAGCGGGCTTGACTGGAAATCCTGTTAGCGTAGCGCAGGACCTTCAGCTCCTTATCTGTCCTAATCAGAGACTGCGAGAACAGACAGCAACAAGCAAGCATGAGGTCCGCTCTCTCTGATCGTTACATCAGCTACGCACCCTGCTAGCTGAATATTTATTAAATATCAATTTTCACCATGCAAGAATACAGCCATGGAACACTGCAGCTGGATTTTGATTTTCAGTTATGTTATTGACCTTTTAAACACTTTCTTCACTGGTGCTTATAGCATCATTAACCCTTTATGTCCTGTCAACAACAAATGTATTAAGATATGACATCAGCTAAAGTAAAAGCTAAACAATCAGTGACAAAACTACCTATTTCAGTTGTATATTTCTCATAAGAGTACTGGGCAGATGATGACCTAGTGGGCCAGATATGCAAAAGGCCCCAGCACCTCTCCTACACCTCTCCTGTTTTGCATCTGTTTGTAGTCATTATGCATCCTTTCACGGTTTTGTGTCTCTTTGAGGTCATTCTGTCTTTTTGTGGTTGTTTTGTGTCTCTTTGTTGTTTGATTGTGTCTATTGTGTTTTTTGTGTCTCTCTGTAGTTTATTTTTGTGGTCTTTTTGTTTTTCTTCATAGTCATTTTTAATCTCTTCCTTGTTGGTTCATGGTAATTAGAGAGACATTTGAAGGAGGGGCTGGGGGGTCCCTTGACAATTTGGGGGCCTGGGCCAGTGTTAATTTTGGCTGCTATTCTAGATTTAGTCTTAGTCTAAGGGCTCATTTGTGCTTAATGTTAGATACGGAGATAGAGATGGAGAAGGAGACAGACGGAGCCTTCTGTCCATACTCATATTTCGGCAGTGTTGTGTAGTCCAAGCAAGACATGACTAAAGGAGATGACAAAGAAATTTAAATAATGGCGGAATGGGTAATATAGTGAAAAGAATTCTCCATCCACATGGGATGTAACATTACATGGCCCGCAGACCATCACTGTCTATAGCGCTGTCTTCGGTTAAAGGCGCATTATTTTGACCTCCTCCACCATCACCTTGTTTATTGTTGTGTGAAACTTTTGACTCGCCCTTTTGTGCCATCTGTTGGCTGTATCTATGCCATCATAAAGGACACATGAAAGTATGATGACACTGACGTCTGCAATGTTTGAAACAGACTCCCTTTAAAGTTTTCATTTGAAAAGGGAGGATAAATGAGCCCTTAGTCTTTAGACTTGAATGCTTATTAGTTTTAATCACATTGTAGTCATTTTTATCCTTCATTGTTTTAGTCTAGTTTTAGTTGATGACAACTGAAAACATTTTAGTTGAGGAAAAAGTCACTACACTGTAGTCAACTTCTAGTCAATACTTTAAGTCAAAATGTTTTTTTCTCTTTAAACTAATCCAATTAGGCTGATAAAGGTATCAGAAAGACAGGTTGTGTGAAAAAGTTAGATCTCATTTCCACACATTTGCGCACTTGTATTTCTCCAGAAGAGGTTCTGAAAGGTTTAGGGGATGATTTAAAAGCACGCGTGGCCCATTCTCATCTTGAAGTTGTCAAATAATGCAGCTTTGTCAGAGATTTCAGCGTCAGACACCCAACGCCAAAAGCCACCCTTCACGGCACTATGATATATGGCCAGGTGGCATCAGTATATTACCTGGCTGGATGTAACCTTTTGCGGTGTTGTGATATGCTGCCAGTTGGCTGGACAGCATCTGTCACAGCAGTATGATATGCCTCTGGATGGCAAAATGCTGCTGGTAACGACGTAATATAAGAAGCTGCAAAGTCCCCATCAGATGGATGTAAGGAGAAGTGAATGGGTCCAACAAACCCTGGACTTTCACCTCGAAGCTTGGTATTCGCTTCCCATATGAATGAAGAGCCAAACCATGATGTTTTTTTTCTAATCTAACCATTTTGTTAATGTGCCAACATTAGTAGTGGCGTCCTGAAATGTAAACAGCAGACACAGAAGGATAGCTAGCGCGTAGACGTCAAAGGTCACTGACAAAGCAGTGATATGTAATGACTTGGGATGAGAACGTGTTGGCACACTACTCACTGATCATCATTCAAAAAGCTCAAAATATCTATATTTATAGTCTCAAAGACTTTGAAAACCACTAACATCCAGGTTCATTGTAAATTCTAACATCAATCTTACTGTTAAGAAGCATAAAAATCACTGTATTTCAGCCTGAATTCTCTCTAAATCTGCAGCATGTTAGCCCGGAGGTTTAAACTCCTTTCCTCTCTCAGAGTTGGTTAAATAAAACCAAACTTTCATCTCTGTCAGAGAAAATTGCACTGAGTTCAGGCTGTTTGCTTACAGTACAGCTACACTCACAGATAACTGAGCCTCCTACCTGCCTGTCAGCCAGCAATCAACCCAAAAACCTTCTCGAGATTGTCTGGATTTGAGTGGAGCCCTGCAGACATCAACAGATGCGAAGTCTAACTGCTTGTGGCTGCTCGGTCTGCTGCTGTTCACTTGCTAACAAGTGGAGCTAGCTGCTAACAGCTAACGCTGCAACTAACAAACCTCACAAATCTATTCAACAGCACAGCCACACACACACAGCTGTTTATTTACTGCCAAATTACAGCTCACAACTCGCACCAGTGGCTGACACTGCTTCGATCTGAGTGTTTGCTGGCCAGCAAAACATCTTGACTCTGACTATTTAGTTTGCCAGCCTGTCAGCACTTCAATTTCAAACTGCTCATATGGCATCAGAATAAAATTACAAGCCGCACATTCTCATTTTCTAGATTAAAACATCTTTCTAATAATTTTCACAACATAATTCACCTTTCAGTTCTGCTCTCATCTTATTTTGAATATCCTTGAATCCACCACAAACATTTTCATCCCATCTTGTCTTGTCAATGAAAATTAAACATACATTTCATCATAGTTTTTATTATCAAGATCTATTTTTAACTTGTCATTCTTTCATCTTTGTCATGGAAAAAGACCATTGATGGATATTTTTTGTCATAGTTTTCATCAATTAGGTTAACACTGCAGTAGGCCCATTCAGTAATCTATCCACGCTTGCTATAGTATGTTTGTCTGACATAAATCTTTATGATATGAAATTATACCTCATGGCACACCTTTCTGAATTCATAGTGAGAATCATTTTGCCAAGTTTTATATATCTCCTGTGTGGTGTTATCACAACTTCTCCTCTGCACTGTGTTGTAGTCTTACTTTTCTCTGCCAGGTGGCCTTTGATTCCTTCAAAATGTCAGTGAAATCAGTTGTTATCTTGTTAGCGAGATGTACCTAATGGTCTATCTTTAGTCACTCTCTTATGATTCCTGCTTGGTGATTCTTCAACACTGACACCGCCTCAGATGACTCACTGAGCAACAGACACCAGAGATTATTAATGTTTTTACAAAAATAGTTACACAGAAATAACAGCAGCAGCAGTAACCCATGGTTACAGGGATGACGTCACCTAGCATCATTGATCTCTTCCACACTTCATTCCCAAGTTCCAATTAATCCGAGGCGACAACACGTTGTGTCAGGATGTATTGTCGCTGAAGTCATTTTCATTTATAAAACAACAAAAAACACATTTTCAATTCATTTGCAGCCACCCAACCCTGGAAATATAAGTCAATATTTTTTCTCCAGTGGGAGATGTGCCTGACTGGCGTCCCGGCTCATTTGTAAAATGTTACATCATCAGAATGGTTCAGCCCTTGAACTCTCTTTGGTAATCTTTGGTAATAAGCGAGGGGAGAAAAGAAAGAGAAAGTTTGCAGAGGAGGGAAGTGTGGCTGTAATGAACCGGCTTCCTGCAGGGTAATAAAGGTCTGCGTCTAATGCCAAGGGCAGCCAGGCAAGCACGAAGACCATTACAGCTGAGCAGGCTGGCTTACAGCTATGTCTGGGAGGCCAAAAACAGCTCGGAGAAAGCCCCCCACCCCCACCTGCTTTTGACTGCAGACACAATTATCTTGCGAGGTTGCAGCCAATATTTCCTTCTGGTGCCAAAGGTGAAGACATGTTCGAAATGTTTTTTTGTTTTGTTTTGTTTTTTTTTTGTCCAAAAGAGTGAGTGCACTCCCTGGAGCATTTCTTCAGGACAGCAGGACAGAGGCGAGAGGCAGAGTACAGACACACCACAAAGACATGGTGTACTTATGCTCAAAGCAATGGCTCTTGCTTTCTCTGGTTGCATTTTGAACTGTTAAATAAAAGCACTGAAAAATGTCACAACGAGTTCATGTTAGAAATAACAGCTCTCTGGATACTCTAATGCTGCAATCTAAATGCTTGGCTTTACTCCCTCCTCACTAACTAATGTTAAATCTGTTACAGTACGTATTGTAATTTCCACTGATAGCATTTAGTGAAAATAAATCCTCAAGGCCAGGCATTTTATAAGCTGACGAATCACAAAACATGAGAAGCACCCCAACTTCTAATTGCTGGAACTTTTTTTTTTTCTTTTTAGCTGTTGAAGGGGAAATAGATGCAATGAAGAGTCATACTGAGATCTTTCAGCACAGAGCAAAATAATTTGCACAAAATGAGATGCAGGAAGTTATTTGAAATGGCACTGAGGCTTGAAGAGGAAAATTGCAGACGGTGATTTGTTAAGAAGTTCCATTAACTCTGCATTTAATTTGCTTGGACTCTGACAGCAGACATAGTTACTGTACTGTATCTCACACTATTTGCAAGCGAGTCAAAACTGGTTGCCTGCTGAGTAAAAACATCCTAGTATGGAAAAAAAAAACACCCTCTAAATTTAAGTCCACCAACGTCACAAACTGCTCCCTTGTGGCTCAAGGTGCATACGTTATATAATGCTTCGCACAGGAAGGTCCCTCGGAGAGGTGCTGATGTAAAGCCCTCCAATTCCTAACCTTGCCTGCAGCTTTACAGTAAGCACAACTAACAGGAGGAAAATAAAAGTGGAAGCCATCAAACGGCAGACTTTTGTGTTATCACAACACCACGTCTGCACTATTCTTCCCAAACCACTGTACTGACTGTAAACCTGTTACGATCGCACATATATCATCATTATCTGGCTATTTATTATGGTACTTACACAAGCTTTGGATCACTTTACAACATCTGCAGAGGCACGTAGAGTGTGCTATTTTACAGCCTCTGGAATATTGTTTTGTGACCTTCCATTCTCATATCATAGTGTAGCTTTTCATTCCAGTCACTATAAGTATCTGTTGGCACACTCAACTAATACAATGTACTCTGTGCTATAATACAGAATGATTATAAATACTGGAGGAAAGAGAAGCTTGCAGTTTCTCATACCTTGAGCAGACTTGAACACACAGTGATTGATCCCTGAGTGTATATTTGCACATTTATTATTCATGTTTCAGATTTTTATTTAATGCCCTTTGTGCTCCTAAGTCCTTTAATCCATCGGTCTTCTGTCGGTATTTATTGCTGTACAGCAGGCAGTTGTCTTTGTCTTTACTAGCCAAATGTTTCTGCACAAATGTTTAATGAGGCTCTATCCAGTGCAGACTATATGTGCACTATTAAAAAGATTCTTGTTTTTAATGTAAGAGTGGGAGAGCATCCCCCACTCTCTACAGACACAGGCTTTAAAGAGATTAAATTATTTTCTGATGTCTCTGCTAGTTAGAAAGAGTAACATGATATTTAATCTTTTATCAAACACCTCCTCTACTTCATAAGAGCACTTCTTTGTGTTTGCCTGCTTATACTTAAGACCACATGTTGAACTAAATATGAAGTGAAGTAACCATGTTTAGACAGGAAAAAATGTCTTATTTCCTCAAAAAATAACTTCAAGTCAATAGCATGCTCAGCAAGTGTGCTCTTTGATTCAGTGTAATTAAATTAGTGGCTTGAGAACATGAAATTCTTTCCAACAGTTATAACATCAAAGCTGGCATACAATTAGGCCTCCCTCCAAATATCATCTATTTATCTATCACTGTGCCAACTCCATCAGACGATGTTTCATGGTTCAGATTCAATTTTGGGTTGCAGTGAACAAGATGTCAGGGGGAGATTTTTGATGGAGATGTTTATATTTAGCCATGGTTCAAGGAAGGTGAGCTGCACAGAGGGGTGCGTCACAAGAGGCAAACACAATATGAAGTGATGTGTCCGTGAAATCATGACTCATCTTTTTAAGAGCACAACTCTTTGTTCGATTGTATTCAATTTTAAATTGAATTACTTTGAGCTGCACTGGTAGCTATTCAGAGGATTAAAAATAGGAGGATTTTCTAGAAAAAAAACTTAATACATGCATTTACAAAGCTACGTTTGATTTCTCGATTAGAATTTTACGACTCAAACAAATTTATAGTGATTTACCTACAGCACTTGGAAAATGCCCGCAAAATCCATCATGTCCTGTAGATGAGATGAGACATTTCACAGGATAAGTTCAAAAGTTTGACCAGCTGGTGGCGCTAGAAGAAAAGTCAAAGGATTGCAAAAGTCATGATTCATGCTCTGGGTCACTGAATTTAATGCATTTCTGCCAGTAGTTGTCACTAAAAGCAAAAAATGTCAACCTGCTGGTGGGACCAGCTGAAATGTCAGAGGATCACTAGATTCAGCAAGATTCATCCTCTGGGCTCTGTGGATGTCTGCACAAAATTCCATGGCATTACATCCAGTAGGCCTAGTCGCTGAAATATACAGTCTGTCTTCCTTCTGTGCGGTGATATCCTTGGTGGGCATATTGGTAGAAAGAAAATTATTCCTACACTAAAACTCTCACAACAAGGTATATGGATTATCTTGAGTAACTGGGTCATGAATTCTAGAAAGATATGTTTTTCAAATGTATTTTTTGGCTTGACTGTAACATGCAAGGCCAACACAATAAACATGAAAGTCTGTCCATGACTGGGTGAGTGATAAAATAACATCGGTCGGAATAAATGATGAGGTTGTGTGGTGGTGTCTCACTATTGGCTGTTACTCTTTTTGAAATCAATAGCTGCTGACAGTCCTGTATAACTGTATTTCTCATTTTCTGTGACCAGTGTGACATGATAGCATGGTGGAATTAGCAAGCTAGATAGCTAACTAGCCAGCTACATGAGCAAAATTATACAAGGTAATGCTTAATGCACTGCTCTTGTCACAGCGTAGGAAAGCACATTGCTCTAACAGATGAGTGAAACTTTGTTCAACTCGTTTTCTGTCACTTTAATGTGATCATAAAAGCATGGTGGAAATAGCAAGCTAATTTAGCTGACCAGCCACCTGCGGTCAAATGGCAGGAAAAAAAGGATCACCTTGTCAATTTGCTTAAGGAACAGCCGTGCTTGTTTGACACAAGCCTTAAATTTATTTAAAGGTTGTTGACTATTACAAGTTACAAAGTCAGAACCATAGATGCTCTGAACGTGTGGCGCCACTATTACTAATAGAAAGTGAAATTAAGACACTGATTGAGATTGAAAGCGAATCATTTATGTATGTCAGAATGGGCGCTGCTGCAATGACTAAATTCCCCTTTAGCAACACATTCTCACTCTGACTTCATCACGTATCGCCACATGGTTGTGGGCTTTCTATATATAATGTGCAAAGTATCCTGGATGCATTTGTTTTTTGCTGCTCTGTGAGGCCTTGTCAACTTCAGCATGTTACATGCATTGTGCCTTTTCAAAACTTGCGGTTTAAAAAGACACAATGCAATGAGGAAACGTACAGTTTGCATACAGTCTCTTTCAAAATGAATGTCAATACAACACCACTGTTTTTTCTTTCAACAACAAACATACGTGGTTAGGTTTAGGCAACAAAAGCACATGGTCAGGTTTCTAAAAAAATGACAGGGTTTGGCTTTAGGTTCATATGGATAGCAAACACTGGCTTCCCAAGTGAAAGTCAGTTATTGCTGCACCCATCCACCACTCCTCTTGCCCACCCTATGTGGACTGTTCTCCCCTTTAATTTACACTGTTGTTCAGCCACATTTTCCCCTGACACGGTCAGACACCGTTACACACTGATGGCGACGGTCACATATCATACCGACATGAAAGGATGGCTTTCTTTGTTGATGTATGACGTGGAAGTCACAACCCAAGCGCTGCTATTGACTTCGGAATGAGACCTGGTTGCCTTTGGGTAATCTGCACCGATAGGACATTTTACAAACTACTGTTAACGGCAGAACTTGGCTCTGATAGTGGCCGATGGCTGTGCAATCTCCACCAGTCCTGTGGGGACATACATCCCCAGCCAGAGCTGAGGAGGGCAGGGTTGTGTTAAATTGACCAAAAAGAAGCTGATGATTGGGTACGGCTCCAGAGAGAGCAGGTCCCTTCTGCTGTGTGACTGTGTCTAAGTGCACTGTTCTTCATTTTTAAATGTATTTACATGAATTTTAGGCTGAACCCCAACAACGAGGCCAACGCTGTAAACATGTCATGGTAAAAGTCAGTGACTGAGTATGTGTCGCAGCTTCCCGTTATAAATGAAAAGCCCTCTAGCATTTAATACATGCTCCAGCCATGCTATACTAGGTTTTGACCTATTGTTTATACTTTGAGCACCACAAGCCAAGTGCCATCCAGTTCCATTATAATCGAGAGAAGGCAGAAATCTCTACGACCAATATCTCCAACACTTAGGAACTTAACCAAAACAATCTAGACTGATAAATAGCAGTAAAGGAGCAAAAATATGTATTTCTAATTTTGGAGTGAACTGTTCCTTCAAGTGATGAATACGAAGTGCTCAAATCCCTCATTCCCCTTTAGTCATACAGTACAGTCACCAGTAACTAAGAAATGTTTCTGATCACTGTCCACTTACAGTAACGATCGCCTTGTGGCATTTCGACTCTGAATAGCAGTTGACTGTAATCTACAGTTAGTGCTCACAAGTGATGTGCCAGCTTCCTTCATATGCAAGACAACATAGCTGCTGACTCAGCCTCGCAGTGCATTAAACAAATTATGTAAATTCAGTGTCTTGAGTTAAACACTCTTTATGAGTCATCAGAGGCTCATTCAAATATCCAGAGCCAACAGATTTAACAAAATCATTGCAATTCATTTTTGCCCTGTGAGAAAGCTAATGTTGCTGTGTCCCCTAGGTGAGTGGGTTACAGGTATTAACAAGTAAATAAGGTGACATGATTTACAGTAAGGCACATCGATTAAGAGTTACTGGCACTCAGTAGCCTGCCTATCAGCCAAACTGGGAGGCTAGAAAGAACATGTTATGATACACTGTGAGGTTTATAGATCGTGTCCAACCCTGGTCATGAGTTCACATGCAATATTGACTCACCCCAATAAAAACTAAAGGCTCAATGAAAGAAACAGAAAGAAAGAGGACAGAGCTAAGCAGGCAACTGGAGGCAACTTCTTTTGAGAGCAAACCCAGAGAAAGATGTCTATTAATCTTCATACTGGCACTGGGCAAGGGACATAGACTTTGAAAGCACCTAACAGTATCTATTGTGAAAGTGATTAACAGTACAAGGTAGCTAATTCCTTTCTAACAAGCGTTTTATGTTTACAAGCTAATTACAGAATCACTAATATTCTCCTTAATCACATTATCAGTGACATGTAAGGCAGGTTTAATGTGGTCTTGTTGCTTGTTATATTAGACTCTGTGCTGTCTGGGTCATCCTGTGTGCTCAGTAAAGAAACTGGTCCATAAACTGCAGTACTTCCCCTCCTTGCCCTCTTTTGAGATGACTGATATTATTGCCTCTCTTAATGTTTCTGGTAGTCTGCTCTTAGTGTGTGATTTTAGCAATAAAGAAGCATAGGTGGTATTTGATTTCTGAAGGTTTTGTAGCATTTTGGCCATAAAGTCCTCTGTAGCTGGTGCTTTATTTACCTTGCATCTGGACATAGCTCTAACAATTTCTCCACTCTCTTCTGCAATTATGTCTTCATTTTGCCTCTGTTCTATATGGTATAGTAAATCTAGGGTGTGCCAAAAATTATTCATTGTTGGGAGACAAAATGCACAGCTGTCGCTCTTAAATGCATTCCAACGTTTGTCTGAACCTAATATGAGGCTTCATCAGTTTAAATTAGACAAAGCTGGTATTTTCCAAAAAGAAATTAACCTTGATTTGTCTCAGATTGCTGAAGCCTCCACAGGTAAACACTGGAAAGTGTTTTTGCACTGAATGTTGGATTTTTCCCCATCAGTTACACTGAAATCACATTAGGAATGGATCTCTTAAGTGTGAGAAGGAAGAATGGCTACAGTGATGAAAACCTCTTTCATCGTACATATGGGGACATGACTATTGTTTCAAGACAAACTTGAAAAATTGAACCATGCTTTAATTATTTAAGTGGCTATAATTTAATGTGAATCCATCTGTCTGCCCATCCGTCCATTCCTTCCATCCATCCATCCATCCATCCATCCATCCAGTAATACATGCTCTTATGTATCTTACAGGCGTACAGGGACAAACTAATCTGATGCAAAGACTAAGCAGTGATTTCTGGCTCCACACAAGAACGTGTCTCACATGAGCAGTGATGCGGTTTTATAGCTCCCCTGGCACAGAGCGGAACATTTAAAAGGCACGGCTCAAATGAGCTTAGCACACTTTATTACCCATCTGCAAACAGCTTAAGTGTCAAGCAGCACATCCTTGAGTTGGTAATGTTCACAGGCATACTGAAAGATGAGGGCAATTAGCCCAGAGAAGCGCACATAGGTGGTACATAACCAAACAATGCAAAGCTCTTATTCAAACTAAAGGCTAAACCATTACTGCACCGTCATATACTAATACCTGCGCATAATACAAGGCCTAATGCCTGTGCATACAGCACCTGGAATTATATCTGCATGGGGGTGAACTGACCAAAGTCCAGAATTATCCACTATGCTGGTAATTATCCTAATTACTTACTGCCACACAGTAATTGCAACATCATTACTGTTCCAATACCTTCCCCACAATGTATGTAATTAGAGTGTTATCTGATTATAATGGTTACAGTGTAGAAGAATAGGTGAAATATTTTATTGTTTGACTTTGCTGAGGCAAAAGGAGAATGATCTTTATGACATATTGTCATCTCCACAACCAGGTATGCTTTGTCTAACATTAAACATGGTTGAAAATTTTCCAAGGAGAGTAAAGCTTTGGATTTTTTTGGCACAATTTCATTATACCAAGGGCAATGTCCATTTAATTGAACTGTAACCATGCACTGCATGGACAACACACTCTTTCATCACATGTACAGATAATTTGCCAGCATCCAATTAAAAGGGAATTCAGTAAAATTACAACCCTCTGCATGCATAGTGCAGTCTCTCATCATATGTGCAGCCCACACTACTGTTAACACTGCTGCACGGTCTAAGCCAAAGGACTACATGCATCCTGTAAGTTTTGATTACATTAATAGAGTGAATATTTTTTTATATAACCAGCAGACAGTAGCCTAAGGCACTTTAAAACCTATCTGCTAGTTTTTGCTAGGTAGCTGTTACCATGCATGTTGATTTAGGAGTTTAATTAATCTTCATTCTTTACTGTGAAACACTTCTTTATTATAACACCCAGTGGAAATTATGCATTTGGTTGTGTGTGTCAATGTGTGAGTGAGTGATAGTGTAAGTGTATCAGTCTGTCCACAGCTAATCTTGCAAACTACTGGACCTATAAGCCTCATATTTTCTGTGCTTATTTATGACTTTGTGCTCAAGGACATCTTATGGTTGTGGTGATTCTCAATTGTTGAAAAATCAGTTTTATTGACTGTTATATAATCACTGACTGCTGACTCCAGAATTTGCTCAGCTATATTATGGCTTTGCTGTGGCTTCAAAACTGACGCCCATAGAAAAGGTTTGTCTTATTTTAAATCAGAGTATTTGCAGATTAATTTCATACCTGATATGTTATGATACACTTACGTTAGAGATGATATGAGATGAAAAAGTCAACTGTTTTTGTTCTCTTCACCACTATCTTGAGTGTAAGAAGGCTGGTTGGGAGACCTCCACCTGGCGCAGTTGCTCTGTATTCCAGCTGCCATGGCTGTAACCTGGTTTTGTTCCTTCTTCCCACAGCATCATACTACACCAAGAGCATTTCAGAAGTGAAGCGTTTTGCCTGCTTAATTTTTGTGGACTTGCGTTTTTTTGTTGATTCAGTCAGTTTGCCTTGATGTTTATGCTTCTATTTCAGGAAGTAAGTAAGGTTTGTAATGAAATGGTTTCTAGTTAAAAGTTAAAAGTGCAGTTATGAATGACACTGATCGATGATTTGTGAATTTATGTTTTAGGGATTAAAAACACATTCATCCTAATTATTACATTGTATCTATATTTCACGTACAGTGCCTGTTAGCAGGGAAACTCAATCTGCTCTGTGCAACACACTGTGGCTCTATTAAAAATCGACAAGGTGCAGATTTTCTGAGGAACGTCTGTAATGCGCTATGGCACGTCTGCTGCAGTTGCTAGAGTTGTCTAGACTGGCTGCAGTCAGCATGGGCAGCAGCCTGTCAGAGATCAGCTCTCTACTGAGAGTTCTTTTCTAGTTAAAAAGTTTGCACACAGCTTACATTTTTAGATGGAATTTTTGGAGTATCTTTTCCCATTAGTTACCTTGCCAGCTAGCTAACTAACCACATGGCACTTACCACATTGTATGTATTTAAAAGAAGAATGGATTGATTTGGCAAATTAACTGGTTATGTCTGCTTATGATATGGTAAAAGGTTTGTTTCTATTTGTATATGAAATACAGTACCCTAACCCACTTATTTACATTTTATTTCAATATTTTTTCAATAATTTCCTGAATTTCCCTGGAATTTTGCAACCCTTACTTATGATTGTTATTGTACCAGTTGCTAGAGAAATTCTTCCCCTTAAAATAAATTGTAACCAAAACAAGCGCCACAGTATTCAGGTCAAGGTATTCTAGGATCAGTTGGATCTGTTTTCGTTGAGGGAAGATAAATGGTACAAATGTGAATGTGAGGTTGACAAATGCCGTGGGAAATAAAAATAGACAGTTGTGACAGGTGTGTTACAGTACATGTACCATCGGTGTCCTGCTGTCAATCATCCACTCCAGTGCTGCTGTTTGAGTGATTAGGGAATGTCCAAGTTGCCTCGAGGCAGTAAATATACCAAAGCAGTCACAGCTCTGGGAGTGTTTGCGCACATAGTTTTTGTTTCTAACAAGCAGTAGAGGTCCTGTTTTCCCTTTGTCAGTCCACCTCACTCGAAATACTTTCCTGAAAGTGTCAGTGTTAAAGTGATAAGAAATGCTGTCAACAATATAACTTTACTTCAAACTTTGAAGGTCATGAAAATGTCTTTCAGCTTCAAGGGATCATTTTTAAAATCCACGATGGCATTTTCATGTAGGGCATGTTCACCTGCACCAGCAAGGACAGCACCTCTGTGACTGAAAAGGTGATTTGTCAAAGCAAATTGAGTTTCAGCTGAGACTAGTACCACTTCTTTAGTCCTGACAGAATACAAGGAGCAACATATTCTTTAAATAATTTAATAACTCAGGGTCAGTTTGTTTCTTTGAACCTGTTTATTTAGGGAAAGGGTTTGATCACACACAAGGTCCAGTCTCAATGCCCCCCCTAGGCCCTAAGCACTGAACCCTCACACATTTTAATTAACATTACGTGTGTGCTCAGCAAAAATGTGATAATGCAATAGGGGTGCAAGGGCTCAAAATGCTTTTATAGAGTTGGGGCAGCACATTGTGACGTCACACGTTACCTGGGCAGAGACAAAATGAGGCTGCGGGAGAGCCCTCAAGCCCTACTGATTTCACAGTGGGGCAGACCTTGCCTCAATATAATCCTGTGGACTAATTATGCGTATCAGCACCAAAGCATCTGGGTGTCATATAATACTGTAATATGATATTTTTGTATGTTACACTCTATTCACTATAAATAAGGTAGCAAAACTCAAGCATACAGCAGCGTTTTGGATTTTACATGTGTCTTACCTTTGAGGCAGCTGATAGATTGTATTCTATTTGTTATAATAATCTGTTTGGTGTGACACTTGACACCTGCTCCACACATGTGGATGATCCATCACAGTGAACATTGTGTCTGCTTTTGTTCTTTTAGGATGAGACCATCCTTCAGTGAAGAATAACATCCATTAGTCATTTCAGAACGTGCCCCAAAATGATATGTGACAAAGTCCACATAAGGAGATCATGGGCTGTATAAAAGCTAAGCCACCATAGTGCTTCCCATTGGTGTGTGGATTTTGAAGCCTCTAGTTTGACATTTTGGCCATCGCCAACTCAGTTTTTTGGAGCCAGAAGTGACCATATTTGGATGGGCAAGTGGGCTGTCACATAAAGTGGCCACTCCTTTCATTGTGTATTGCTTTAAGCCTTAATAAAATATAAACAGGTGAGTTGTATAAAAAATATCTCCCTCCATACAGTTTCATTAAATAAGGAATAATCTATAAAGACCAAAACTGTTTTTTGTACCAGGCTGTAAACATGTTTATTTCTGCTATAAAGTTGAGCATTTTAACATGAGGGTCTATGGGAATTGACAACAGTCATCAGATATCACTCTTTGTCAGTGGCCTTTCACGTCTACATATGATGCACTAGGTATGTTTCTGTGTTTGCTGTTGGTGATCCAGGACTCTGCTACCAACTTTGGAACATCAACAAAGGCACATGGTTAGGTTTAGGAGAAACACATTGGGGCTTGGCTCTACATCCATATTAAACGTATAGACCAGATTCTGATGTGAAAGTCAAGGGTTTGTTGGACCAATCCACCAACCCTTCCGCCAGTCCTATAGGGACTTGCCAGATCCTTACATTATATTGTTAATGTCAACTTTAAACCTGAAACGATCATAATGCCATGATAGGTGCTGTCCAGGCATGTTATGAACTGAGGCCATCCTTCTGCGTACCATACTGGCGCTACGGGTGCCGTCTGGCCAACTGGTGGTGCATCACAACACCGCAAAAGGTTGTGTCCAGCTGTGTTACATACTGGCACCTACTGGCATACTGCTGCCAAAGGTGGCTTGCCTGACACCAAACTCACTGAAAAAGCTGCAGTATTTGACGACTTCGAAATGAGAAATAGCTGGGATTTATTCTTTTTTGGAGCCAGGCTCAAGTGGCCATTAGAGAAACTGCAGTTTTTGGCACCTCAATGTTGGCTTCATTTTTCAGCCGTGGAGGTTGCCACTTGAGGGAGAAGGTAGGGGTGGATGGATAGTTGAAACCGCTGTTCATTTCCTGTGTCTAACAGTTCAGCAGTCAATGTTTTTGTGTTTTTTAATGAACCATGATTGTTATATAACCTTAACCTAACCCCATCCCTGACCCTAGCCTTCAACCATGATGACTAAGGATGCTTTCACACCTGCCCTGTTTGGTTAGGTTCAGTCGAACTCTAATCCGATTGCCCCCTCAGTGCGGCTTGTTTGGGCAGGTGTGAACGCAACGATTGCACTTGGATGTGCATCAAAACAACCGGGCCAAGACCTTCTTAAAGAGGTGGTCTTGGTACGGTTACAGACAAACCTTTGTGTAGGTTGTTGAGAGAATGTGAGAACGTGTTCTGACCTCGATCCAAACCAACTGCAGTCACAGTAAGAATTATCTGGATTAAACAAGCATGAGCATGTTACAGTCCCAGAAGATTATTAATGTGCGCCTCCTCCTCTACTGCCTTAATATGCACATTCGACACATTGAAAGCATCAAAACATTGTTTTCTAGTTGGAGCCGCGCCTCGTT
>JAPZEB010000001.1:23348564-23362240 GCA_029783705.1 Chaetodon striatus
CGATCTGATTATTAATGTGCGCCTCCTCCTCTACTGCCTTAATACGTGCTTTTGGCACATGCAATGCACCAAAGCATTGTTTTCTAGTTGGAGCCGTGCCTCGTTTTCAAACTGTATGGTTTGCCTAAAATGAACAATGACAGCAATATAGTACACGATGACCAGCGCTAAAATCAACCTGCATAGTTGTTCCTCCATTGTCACATTAGAAAGTGTTGCATTTATCTTACAAGTGTACTCTTCTTCAGCGTTTGTACTTCCTGGATTTTTCCTGTACGGAAACTCTGACCAATCAAGAGCAGCTTTCTCGTGCAAGGCATTTTATCTGGCCTGCTTGCAAAATTTGGTCTGCTTGTATATGCTGCTGTGAGAACACAAACCAACTCTAGGCATTGCAAGGTAGTAACAAAATTAGTCCCTGATACAGACCAAAGCAAGCCAACTGAAAGTACCCTAACTGTAAATATTTATTTTAACCCAAACCATCATCCTTTCCTAAACCTTACCAAGTTGTTTTGGTGCCAAAACCTAAACAAACCCTAAACCATGGCATTGTTATGTAATAAAAACAAGAATAATAGTGATTTGTAACAGTTTTTGAAGCACAAATAAATGCCATCCTGCCAGTTTGGGGCATCAAATAACAAAATGCCTCTGTGTGGACAAACAGTGTATTTTTGAAAGTTGAAAGTGTGGACTGACTTGAAATGGCGCTGTGCATTAGTGCGTATGTGTGCACCACCTCTAATATTTAAGTGAAGGGCCCATGAACACTTTCATCATGGAATACCTTGCCACAATAATGTAATATCTTATTTCAAGCACCAAACTCAAGTCAACAGCTTCTCAGAAGGTAGACAAAACATATTCAGCAAATTGAAACAAATGATAGTAATAATAATAATAATAATAATAATAATAACAATAATAATATCTTTATTTATATAGCACCTTTCAAAACTTAGTTACAAAGTGTTTTCCAATAAAAAGAAGAATTAAAGACATGAAAAATATAAAATAGTATTTGTGGTTAAACATTCAATTAGAGCACTTTCCTGTGCAGCACTTCACAGGTCTCCTTCTCTAACTGCTTGGCTAGAGACTCTGGAGAGAGCCTCATGAGCAGCGATGATGTGAAGAAAGCACAAGACCTTCAGCAGGCTTACTCAGCATCCAATAATGTAACACTGAGAGCTCACCTCTATGTCGGAGGTATTGTACTCGACTCCTATTTATCAACATACTTAAAACTCGAGGGGGGTTAAGTGCATCTGAAAATCCCCGCTATTAAGCTGATGTACGAGGGCAGTGATGGTCATTTAATTCTGCTTAAATGACCCAGTGGGATCCAAATGTAAGCCATCATCTTGTTATGACCACTCTCATCCTCAGTCTAAAAGTGCATTACTTTGAGTGGGGCTGAAATCTCTCTCTTTGTTTTACTTCTTTGGGCTGACATATGATTATGAATTGTGGTATTTTCATGCCCAAGTGAATTTGTTTGCATTACTTGATTTGTCTGATATTATTTGATTTACCAAAGCAGTTGATGGGAGCTTTTACCATTTACTGAGATTCTTATTTCTGCTTCAGATCTGACCTATGATTTTCATCACAGCATGTTCTCACACGCAGTATTTACTTTTCATTGGGTGCAGTTGCACAATCTGATGAAACCTAAAATATACTGTTTTTACTGGATGAAAAACATCTGAAAAGCCGATTACCAGTTAAGTGGAAAATGATGATCATTACAAGCAATCAAGATGGGCTTGTTTGCATATTGCAGATAAGTTACGCAGCTGTAATTACAGCACTGGGCACAGGGGGTTTTCAGGAGAGATTACATGCAATAGAAGGGGGATGATTCAAACAAGGTTTAATGCTACAACTGTCAAGGGCCCCAGTTCCCTTTCAGTGTCCTCTTATGTAATGTACAGATCTTTTAAAAACACCAACCATGTTTTGTTTTAATGTCTGCTGTTAAACTGTTTTTTTTTTTGTTTTTTTTTTACATCAGTTTTCATAATTTATTCATAATCCTAATCATGTATGCTATATCAGATATTCATATTATCACTATTAATACAGAGACGCCACAACTACTGTTGAATTTCATAGCGTATACTGGCTCACTGGCAGATTGTGTTGCCAAGCATCATACTGACAAAATCCACATCATACTAAATTTATCATTGCTTTAAAAAGACAACCTGGAACCTTATTGCACTGATTGCTCCAGGGTGCTAACACACACTGGAAAACAATATTTTTCCTCTTGAGTTTGTTCATCAAACTGACAGGACTGCTGTTGATTCTCTGAGACTATATCTGACACGCAGCCCCCGAAAAGCAGAAAAGATGAAGGTTGTAACCAGAGTCTCTCTCTGATGAGCATTTGGAGTTGACTTCAATAGTACTCCAACCCCACAGGTCAAAGGTCAGCGTGCTTTGCTGAATGTTGTCAGAATAGATTTGATGACAGTGTTTTGTTTTTACCTTTGTCATAAATTTCTACCAGATTCAGTCTTTGGATGATTTTATTTGAACAAATCATGACTGGGTTGATGTGCTTGTTTGATGCTGGAAAGAAGCATGTGATCTTGACCTCAACTGTAGAAGATATGTCTTTGTTGGACTTTGTGCTCAGTTTCTAACTAAAGAGCCTAAATTTAAGACTTTCAAAAGTCCTTACCATCTAAATTACCTATTGTTAGCAGGCAGATCTGTTCTCCTCTCATCCACCTGTGCTGTGCTGTGCTTTTTTTTCTCTCTTGGATATCAAATCTGGTTGAAAGTATTATTTTCTATTACTATTTATGTTATACTAATTATGCTAAATTACTATCTTGTAAGGGAGGTATTTCATATATGTTTATACATGGATACATGATTTATATTTAGCTGTAATTATTATGCAAGCATTGAAAAACAGAGACTGTGCTACCATGGTGTTGTCATTAACATGTATTGCTGTGTTTATGTTGTTAGATAACAGTGTGCACATAAAATAGTGATTCGATGGCCAGTCTTACTGCTATAGCACATCATTACTGTTCACCTGGTTAGGCAACATTTATGAGCCACAATGAAATCAATATTTCATACTCATGCAAGCAGAAACAATACAAAAATGCCATTGCCACAGGACTATGTGACCTGTCTTTGAATCAAGCAAGAGTCTTTTACGGTTGGACAGAGCTGGTCTTGTCATAATATAAACAGCTCTGGACCTCACCCTCCGTAATAATGAACTGCAAACACAAATGGCAGCATGTGTGATTGTCTTTTAACACTGACAACCATTTTGAAAAAAAAAATCATTCTTCATTCAATGCGTTATTGAGAGACTGTTTGTGCAGTGTGCTTTTGTATAAGCAGATGAAATAAAAGGTGCATAATATTGTGCAATGCTGCTGGGAGACCGTATTAAAATTGTATTAGAACAATACGTGATCTGTTAGATGAAGGCCAAATAAGTTCTGCAGTATACATAGCATACAGTCCTGTGAGATGCACTGCATACAAAGCAGCGAATAATCATGGGGTAATTATCAAACTGGAAATTCCTCACATTCTGCAGTTGTTTAACAAACACAGGCGCTCTGTGTTTTCATATTCACAGCAGGGCTTTTTCCCCTCATATTGCACTGCTTACATAGCAGGATCAAAAGCTGCGGAGGGGAGATATCAAACCATGTCTGGATCTGTGTGGTGAGAGGAGTGTTCACCCTGGGGGCAGAGCAGACAACACCTCTACTTTCATCACCAGTACAGGGCTCCCTTGGAGCGGAGGATGTCGAACAATGCTTGTAAGAAACCAAAGAGCCCTCTTTCTTTAGTGGTGCCACCAGAGTATTTGTGTCATTCTGCAACTGAATACGTTAATGGCTGTGTTCTCTTCTTAACGAACCGAACAAACACATTACCAACATTGGGTCCTGTAAGGTGCAGTGCCCTGCTTTAAATTGTTTCCAGCCGCCTCCTGCAGTGAGTCACAGGACCCTGTTACAATGCTGCTGAATTATTGACAAGCCAATACAGATTATTCAGACTAGAGTGGGTGAAGCTGGAAAAAAACCTGAAAGCTATAGGAAACCAGATAAAATCATACTATTTTCAGATTTAGCTATAGATGTATTTTTACTCTGGCAGGAGTCCCCACTGGAATTAAATGAGTCACTTGTGCACCCCTGTACTGTATTTGTCTGATCAGACAGAATCTTCCGATATTGGATGAAACAGTTTCAATTTAGCACTTCACTGCTTGTGTGCCATCTGATTCTTTTATGCGAAATGAACACCTCTAACTAGGGTCCTAACATAAATTTGTAACCCCCCTCCCTCCATAAGAAGGCACATAATGCAAATTAATTGTAAAAAGGCAATTTAAATAAGGTAAACGTCACTCAGAAAGAACCACACATTGTTGTTGCTAAGCGACAGTGAGCTGAACATGTAAGCACTCTGGTCAAGCAACAAAACCACTTAATGTAGAAGAAGCTGTGCAGGGTTCAGTGCAACAATCAAAAGGAAAGTTTGTCAATAGAAAAGTGAATATTTTTGACGCAGAAGAAATTATAAATGGGTACAGGTTCTACTTTGTGTTCATCAAAATTTTACTTTTCTCCCTAAATCTATGATAAAATGTTTGCAGTGCTGCAAGTAGCCTAACTATTTATAAAGTAGAAGTCTTCAGCATGAATCAGGCAAACAACCCCACTGAAAACACAGAAGCGCCACCGCCCTGCAGCACATCATGTGATGCGCGTCAAGTGCCGACCCTAGCACACCGGTTGCATAGCAATGTAGCTTGTCGACAGAGGACCACACAAAGTTATTACTACTTGTGCTGAGAGATCTTCACTTCCTCCATATATGCATTAGCAAGTCATGTGTAGAGAGCCCCTAATTAAACTTCATTTCTCACCTGAACTGCTGTTCTCAGTGCTATGACTTGCCAGGCAATCTCGTTTTGGCCATTGTCTTTATAATGACAGGATTGTGGGTCGTTTAGCTCTTGATATTTCTCGACCTCAACAACAAGTCTCTCTTCATCCATTCTAAGTCACACACGAGACACAGCGACAGCAACAGTGTTCCCTTTATGCATTAATGGTGGGGAGAGGAGCTGAGCTGCCATGGGAGCAGAGAAAAAGAGCTGCTATGGGAGCTGGCATGTACAAGAAGAGAGCAAGAAAAATGCATTGAATTCCTGGGGTGGCAAGGTTGGAAGTAGGACAGTGGCGTAAGATACAGCGCATCCAGGAGTGCCAACCTAGCAGCCACCAGTCTGGGGTTGTACATGGAACTACTATACTATACTGTACTATATTGTATAAAAGTGATTTGCTGTTGAGATAATTCTCTGAATATTTTTGGGTCTTTTCTTGTTTGCAGTTTTAGCATGGCAAAGTACGTTAGCTTCACCTTCTGCACTCTCGCTGGTGGTTTCTGAGGTGGACAGTGTGTCAGGGTAAGTTACAAGAATGATCCACTGTGGCTCACAAAAAGTTCTCTACACTTGGAGTCATAATTTAGCCAACTGGCCAAAAGGTTTCAATGGTACGTAACTGTTAGCTAACTAGTTCACCTTACCATTAGGGATAGATACCACACAGTGATTTAACATTAGCTTGCTAACATAATTTCAGAACACTTTATGAGTAACAGTAAGCCCCTTATTTATGTTCTGTACTGTTAATTTAAATACATTTTTTTTATTAAAAGGACGATTTATCTTTGCTAATATGTTGGGTCCATGTTTATGTATATTTTAAGACATATTTTAACTTTGAAAAAAGTTTTTAATTAAACAATCAAACAATAATTTGATGCCCCCCCTGCAGTAGCTATTAGGACCCCCTAGAGGTCATGGCCCCCCTTTTAAAGACACAGGTTTTAGAGAATGTAGAGTTGATGTCTCACTATGTCAAAGTTTTTGGACGGGGGACTATCTTGTAAAGACTGTGCTGTGTTAACTGTGCCTGCTACAGGGGTCAAACAAGGTATTTGGACAACCAAATGGTCAATGGATTTGCATTTGCACAGCGCCTTTTTAGTCTTCTGACAAAGCTCTCCACTCTTTCAGTAAGTGGACGACCCCTGTACCCTCTGATCCACAGCCACCCCAATACTAATCACTACAAACAACATAGATCCATATGATCTCACAGCCCAGAGCTAGATTATAGTCCCTATTGACCTACCTCCACTTATATGCATGGACATTGTGAACTATCTTGTATCTGGACTGAGTGCATACAGTATACTGTTCTTTGATGATAGGAATAACAAGGCGTGTAGCTCACATGATGGCACCCCTGTCCCACACAGCGTGACGTACCTTTACATTCTCTATGGTCCATTCCAATTCACAAATAATCTAATAAAAATAAAAATAAAAAAAAAACAAAACACTCCCACACCTATTTCCCACAAATCTCAAAGTATGGAACCATGCCTGTGACCTCCCAAAGCTCACATTGTGTTCCAGTTTTGCTTTGCAGTACACACACAACACAAAATATTCTTCACATTGTACACTCCACACGACAGCTCATTCAGTTAGACCTCACTTATTCAAGGACAGGGAGAAGCAGTAGTCCATCCCTTGACAACATTCTGCATTGTGCTGTAGCATTTCAAGGCTGCTCACAACAGCCCTCTGGCATTGGGAACAGAAAATGAAAAAAAAAAAAAAAAACACAAACATAACAAAACAAAACATCATCAAATATTTATTTTGCGATCAAGAGAAATCAAATCAAATCTTGTGATGTTGAAAAGACAAAATAATTACTGTGTGATCACAAAAAACAAAGCCTTTAATGTGAACTTCACAAAAAGCAAATAATCAAGTTATCAATGTAACTAGAGATTGTAACTAATTTACTGTATAGGTTTGATGCCATACATTGCTGCGCCACTTTATCCAGTTTACCTCATTTACTAATTTCCAACAAACAAGCAGGTGTTGCATCTTTAAAGACATTGAGTAAATGTCAAAGCAAAGCATGCATATTTAATCTTAATGTGCCATATGCTGAGGAAAGACAGCTAACATCAAGCTAATTAACATGCAGATCTGCAGGGACACAGACTGTGTCCATGGACATATCATCCTGAGGGCTTTGTTCTCTCATAGTGCAAGAATGAAGTCAGCATAGATAGATACATTTATTATTGTCTACCTGCCATGATGTTATCATAACAAGACAAAGAACAGTGCATATTCAGATAAGATTTTTATCTTTTTCTGAATTTTAAAATGTATCTTTCTTTTTTTGAAAAATGAACTCAAAATTTGTAATAGCAGGCAAATCTGTTTGTATGCTGATAATAAGTTCAGGTCTTTTTTGATTAGTGGCAGCGCAGCAATCAAGACAATAGCTGTGACAATACACAGACAAAAAAGAAAAGCCTCCACTCATTTGTACAACACCTGACAGTGTTTTTTCTTTGTTAAGTTATGCCCTGCTCACATGCTGCTGAACCTGTCAACACGGGCCAACACAACCTCTTCTAATGAGCAGGCCGTGGGGAGGCAGTGGTAGAGGCTTCTTACACAGTGAATTGGTGAATGCGATGGTAAGGCTGTCTCCCGAGGGTGCTTACATCCACACTGTCAGAGTCACAGTGACTTTGTTGTCAAGGTCAAGCAAATGAGTCAGGTGGGATGGCTCACTGCAGGGAGAGGGAGTGCAACTGTCCTCCATCCGTCACGGCATGATCCAGCTTGACTGTGGCGACATAAGGCCGCTGAGCCACAATGGCTCAGTGGTTAGCGCTGCCGTGTCACAGCAAGAAGGACACAGGTTTCATTTAGCTTCTTTGTGGATTTTGTGTGATCTCATATTGTTGGCAGACGCTTTACCCAGGTGCTCCAGTTTCCTCCCACGCTCCAAAGGCATGCAAGTCAAATGAACTTGGATCCTCAGATAAAAAAGTGACGGAATACTGAAGACATTCAATGCATAGTGTTAAAGGGAAGGCAGTTAAAGCTCATGCTGTGTGGTGAGGTTTCAAGCATAGAGAACGCTTTGATTCCAGGTATCAGTAGGCCCTTTTTTTCCACCCCAATTAATGCATGGAAAATGGAAATTAAAAATGTCATGTACAAAAATGGTTGCGGTCATGGCATACCCTTTCATTTTCCGAGCCTCTCTCACAGCATGTCATTGGGCAAGATGCCTTACAAGCTGTTTGCAGGCAATTAAGAATATAACAGCTAATACTTTACTGTTGCTCCCACTACAGCTATATCAGCAGTGATATCTAGGGAAAATAAGATGCTTACTGTGTGAGAAATAGTGTGTCCCAGTAGGCAAGCTTCCATAACCACCACAATAGTCAGAAAGATAAGCCAGCACAGTTCTAATTAGTCCAACAGAGGAACCTTTAAGGGCTGCATCAGAGCCAGGAGCTGAATAAATACTTATAAATCTACAATAGTAAAAGTAAATTCCTTTCATTGTGATCTGCCCTAAGCTGAAGCACTCCTCTACGGGAGCCCTACAGTGTGTGAGAGCCCTTCTCTGATAAGCTGGATACACCTATTCAATTTGCTGATTAAAGTCATATCAGGCAGCGCTCCTGACAGCTGAGCTCCTGTGAAAAGATAAAAGTCTGAAGTCTGTGGAATCAAGTTTCAAAACACCGTCATTTCTCCGCACACCAAAGAGGATGAATGCTGCACACATGCATAAAAAAAAGAGATTCCATATCCACACTGAAAATGTTTTTATTTAAAAATGAGGCCGCTCCCTTTCTGGTGTGATGAAGCTACGGCGCCTTGAATGATTTACTCTCTGTTGCTGGATGCTGTTAGGCTGCCTGGAGAAGAAGAGGCTGCTCCATCACTCTAAAAGCCCAGCGGAAGACCCTCATAAAAAGCACAGAAGTCATCACCCATGTTCCTGTTGCTCAGTTTACAGAGTATGCAGATGTCTTTTCATATTCAACCTCAACCAAACACCAAAAGTCATCTCCCAATGTCAGGAACTCTTGTGTATATACTTTAAATTAGAATGGCAGAATTAACTCATTATACAATATTGATCTCTGCTGTATAATCACCATTCAATACTGAAGCAACAGTGTCACTGTAAACAACTACTGAAAAGTGATCCCAGTTAGAGTCAGAATTTCTGAACAATAAAGATATCTTATTTCCATCAATATTCTCTGTTCTCTGAATGCTTTGGATTAGTTGAACTGACTTATTGATTGATATTGAACTCCTCAGTTTAGACAGTCTGTACACAACACGACATTTGTAAACACCAGACAAGACAGTTTGGTACCTTTTGACCAAAATCCTAGCCACATCTTTCTGATACACAACCTTTGAACTAGACCATGTTGGAGAAGTCTATTAAAGGTTCTGCATGTGATGTACAGAGCATTGATGTAGCAGCAAACTACTATTTGCAATGAAAAGATATTGTGGAGTATGTTTGGCATCCTGAGCAGAGTCATGCTCCATCCGCTTTGTTGTAATGTGAATTTCTATGTGAGTTGTTGTGGTAACCTGGTCTGGCTGCATGTGCATGTCAGTGCATGTATCCAGCACACCCTCATTCCCAACTCGTCAAATACAACCGCTTTGTCTGTGATGTAGGCGTCAGATACCGGTGAATAGGGGCACCTTTCATGGTGGTTTGATATGCACTGTAAATGCTGTTGATGCAGATTTTGTGTACAGCTGCTATTCCTGGGTTGACCAACAGAGCACCTTTATTTTGAAATTCCATTAGATTTGTCACTTCCTGTCCCACCTTCACTTTCCTATGCTGTCATTTTGCCTTATCAGAAGGTGATGGATAGCTGCCATGTTTGGCCACCTTATTGTTTGGCAAAGGATAAGGATTTAAGATGAAGATTAAACCCCTCCCATTTCGGAGCTGCAAGCGGGCAAAGTGGTCAGTACAATTTATTGTGTAACTTTATTTCAGCTTTTGTGTCATTTCATGGACTGTGCATGTCGAGGTTTATTGTTGTATTTTGTGTCTGTTTGTAGTTCTACGGTGGTGGCGGTGGTGATTGATGCAACGTGAAGCTAGCCAGGCTAGCGATTTGAAGGCATCAATAAAAGATAAACCATCTGTATTTAAAGAACCGGAGTCCTCGCATGTTTCAAATGGGAGCATATGCACCAAGCGGCAGCAGTTGTTGAGGTAGCAGATTGTGGATGGGTAAAACAAATTCTGGACTTTAACCTTGGAGCCTGCTGTTTGTGCTGTTTGAATAACATAGTGTGCTAGTATGTACAGTGTGCTACAGAAATGACTTATGTCACATGATGCTACAAGATGTTAATAACAGCCACACTTATTTTAAGCCAAGCCATGATGTTTTTTCTAAACATAACCATGTGCTTTTGTTGCCTAACTTAAGGAAATAAAAGTACAAATGAGGTGCTTTACCTATGCTGTAAGTTTATTTAAAAAAAAAAGACTGAATGTAACAAGCAGAATCAGTACATTTCCTGTAAATACAAAAGTACTTTGAAAAGACACAATGCACGTTAACAAGCTTAAATTGACTCGTTGTCCCAAAACATCCAAAACTGATGCAGGAGGGTACCTAGTGCATCATATTTTGATGTTTAGGTCCACTGACAGCCGCAGTATTTGATGAGTTGGTATGAGAATGCGTTGGTGTATCCCACTGGCTGTCTTATCTTTGCCACTTTATATAGTGTTGATATGGTGGTTACAGAAGATATTGGGACAGTGTCCAATATTGTGTTGTGGAAGTGTAGCGCCACCCTCTGGTTCCCCCCAGTTAACACTGATAGCTCTGTGAGAACTGTTGCCATTGTTAGCATTGTTATTGGAGTTAGCACCGTTAGCTGCTAGGCACCAGCATATAGCACCATACACTCTGCAGCCTTGGGTCCAAGAAATTGAATTTATATACAATTAATTTGATACAGAAAATACATTTTGCAGGAAACATACTGCCGGGCAAATCATGTTTTCCGATAACATAATTAGGTAATGTTTCTAATTATTGTGTAGCAAGTCACCAAAATGATATTGAACATATGAGCAAAATGTACACTGATAATGTATTTCACCTGTTTTCTGTCATATAGAGCCCCTTAAAGAATTATATATAATTGTTTCTGAGTGCTCTTTCGATATTAAAAGATTGTATTTTTCGGAGTGCCATAGTGTTCAGTTGTTGTGAAGGATGATAGTGTTTTAATCCACAATGTTTTTGAAGAAAGAATCACAGCAGTGACATCAGACACACAATACAAATCACAGATGTATGCAACATCATCTGTAGGTGGTTCAACAGTTTGATCATTAGAGCTGGTTAAACACATTCCTCTGTGAACGCAATTCTTCTGACAACCCCAGTAAGGTGAAGCCTGAATGAGGAAGTTTAATTCAAACCTAAATTTGCAAAATTTCAAAGTTGATATGAGGAAGACCCTCAGTGACAGAGAGTTCTGATTCTGCAGCTGGAGATGATCTGCTGCCATTCTAACCAGTGAACAAAGGGCATCTTTTTCACAGCCTTTTCCCTCCACACTGTTACCTTTGCACAGGTTTATTTTTCTGGGCCTGCTCATGTCTCTGCTACACAGAAGGGTAATGATAAGCTCACAACACCAGGGTTGCAAATTAGTCCACATAAATAAAACATTCAAAAAACTGTGCAGAGCGTTATAGGAAGTGCTGAATGAAAACAGAGTGAAAAAGTAATACATTAAATTTTAAAGCGAGGCCATTATAAGTCAGTTTTAGTGAAACCTGTTGTTCATAGACTAAATTCATTACCAACTTGAACTCTGCCTCACTACCTCTAGAGGCTGATAGATAGGATTGCTGCTCATTGCTCTTTTCCAGCGCCCACACCCAGAGGACACAGTGATGGATGATTGGCTGAGGACAGTTGCTGCTCTGCCTCTCAGGAGGGTAACTAATAGAACGGGGGCAAGTGGGCCGGTGCAGCGGGTGCAGAACTAAACAGACTGCCCTAAAGTACAAAAAAGATTTGATCTCTTATCAACAAAAGGCAAAGGAAACCCTCAGACCTGAGAGTTTTGTTTGGCTTCCTCTTTATCTGTTAATATTTCAAACAGATTAGGTGATGAGGGAGATGGTGATGATATCTTAGAGGGCATGCAGTGGATATACTCTCCTCCTATGGTCACACAAAAAAATGTCTCTATACAGTAATGACCAAAAATCTGAACACACACTTGTTATAGCAACTTCTCTTCCGTAGGCTTGTGATTTCCGAGATAATAGCAAAAGCATGCATATTTAATGAGCATCACCTGCTCTGAATTAAATATGCTGTGAAACACTTTAAGCATCAAGAGCAAATGTCCCCTTGTGCTTGCTTCACTTCAGCCACTGAGCACGATGCTTGATTTCATGCTGAAGTCAAACAGTTTAAACAAGGAGTTTTCTAGCTCCATCACACTGTTGGTAATTGTCACCTGCTACAGTAAGTGGCATGAATTTCCTTTTCTGTTAGGTGGCTGTACAAAATTACGACTACAGGAGTTGAGGATATACTTTAATGTAACTTTATGCAATGTTCCTCACACAACAGCAACAACAGGATGCTCTGCCTAATGCTGAATCACAAAAAGAAGCTTAGGTCAATATTACAGTTCAGTTTTTCCCATTTACTGTCTTACTGTCTTAAAGAAATGCACACCTTTAAAAATAAGCTGAACAGCAAAGCAAGCAACCCTCAGAAAAATAACAGTAATCAAACCCTGAGAAAGAGATACAAGAATAAAAGGACAACAGCCAGTTATGTCAACACATATAATTTCAACACATCCCGGTGTACATGGAGGCACTGCAGAGTATAAGGGACCAGATCGATGCCTACTGGCATAACTGGAGCAGCTGAAGGAGAGCATGAGAGATGACAATGAAAGAGATGAGACCTGGGGTATGGGATTGGACGGAGCCTGGGAGGCATCACAGGATGCTCATCTGGCTTGTTCTTGGCCTTTTGAGGATAACGTGGGAGTCAGAGATATCACCAAAGTGGTGAACAGCAGATATCAGGGCAGGGGTCACTGGAACTTGGTCTCAGTGCACTAATGACTGCTTCTTATGGTGACAGGATGAGGTTGGAGCATCATTTTTCAGAGGTGTTTTTTTTTAAGGAACAACTTGTGGGTTTGAGAGATCCACTGTAACCTGGAGGAGCCCACTTGGCACAGCACAGGCATACTCTATACAAGCCAATCTAAAGTGGGGTCAGCTTGTCATGGCTGAGAGTAAGGTCATCAACTCCAAAATATTCATCCTTGCCAGAGGGAAAATACTGCTGATACACTTCCAGATGCACTTCATATTTTTTTGATATAAAACAGTTTAACCCTGGTGTTCATTTTGTCTCCAGAAGATAACAAATCTAAGGTGGCATCACAAGGCAGAGCTTATAGGGGCACTGATTTTACACATCAAAGTCTGTTTACAGGTCTTGGAGAGTCCTAATGCATACGTGTGAAGTAAAAAAAAGTATAAAGCCCTTTGTAGTTTCAGAGAGAGCTACGTGCCATCTGATATATTGCCTTTTTTAAAGGTACAATTCATTCCAAAATCAAATAATATTTTTGCTCTTACCTGTAGTGTTATTTTCAGGCTAGATTGCTGCATAGTGATGTAGTTGTTGGATGTCATTTTTTT
>JAPZEB010000001.1:23406919-23417151 GCA_029783705.1 Chaetodon striatus
TTTTTTTTTTAAATAAACCAATTTCCATTTAACGTTTGATAGAACAAGAATTACACTCAACCAAAAACACTCAACCAGTGCTACAAGTCTTTGTCTCTTTCTAAAGGATACATTTTATTTGCAAGTTTTGAATGAAAAAAAATGCAATGCAGAGCAATGCAAGCCAAAGGGGAGGAAGGAAGGCAAAGTGGTAACACTTGTTGTGTGTTTGTACCGTGTCTCATCAAATGATCAATGTCCATGTTGCTCCGTTTGAAAATGCTACATTGGTATTTAAGTCTGAAAAGGTTCTCTAGGACACAAAGGGCAGGGCCATGCCCGATCTGAACACCGTCTAAGCATTCGTATATGTACTCTATATCTTGACACTTCATTTTAAGACCTCAACAGTTGAGTAAATGTGGTGTTAGTAAAGTTGTATAGTTTTAATTTTGATTTAGTATTGGAATCACATTCCTGACAAAAAGGAGCTGCATTAAAAAAGGTCAGTGTTTTATATTCTGCCAAAACATTTGAAACTGATCACATAATCTCACTATAGCCATAAATGGCTTGTAATGACATTGTTCTTATTATTAAAGAAAGACAAGACAACAGTTAGATTGTAGCCTCTTTGCAAATGTTGACACTAGTGGTGCATATCTGGATCATTGCGGAACTTCAAAGCTCTGTATCCTGTCTGAGCAAATAGTTACCCTTTCATTTGTTTACATGTAATATCAGAAAGCTTGATGCATTTAGGGTGACACTCTAGTCTCAGTGTTTTGCACTGCTACAACCTGAGAGGTCCTGCACTACATATATGAGTATCCTGTTGTTCCTGGTATGTGAATCAGGATGACTTTATTTTAAAATTCTAATCTACAGGGATTTGGGGGTTAGGTGATGAATATAATGTGTACAGGGCTTGCTACTCGCAGCATTCATATCTGAAAAGCTGGAACAACCAAACACTGTAACTGGTGTGTTCGATGGTTTTCATATACAAACACTGTACAGATACTAAAGATCAATATCCGTAGCTGGTGCAACATGCTGCATTTTTCAATAAGCAGCTTTTCTCGAGTGCCGCTGAACCTCCACAGACAGAAACTCACCCCTTCCTCTTCACTCATATATCTTTTATAACAAAACTCAAACACCATACAGGTGTTTTTTTTTTTTTTTTGCGCTTTATTCCATTTGGCTGAAAAAGTTCACTGTGGGTTGTTCTGTGAGTTGTTGTGATGTGCTGTGTTTAAGTGCTGTGGGAACATAGACTCTCCGGATTTGACAGTTGTCTGATGAACAGCAACCTTTGTGGAAGAATCTTTCAAATTCACATAATCCTTTTGACAGTGGCCATGTTTACTTTTTGTTTGTTTTCCTGGTTTGATTTTCTGACAGCATAGCTTGTGAGTGCAACGCTGTTTGACTGTTGACTCTCAAGTGTGGGATGTTCCGGAGAGTCACAGCAGTGCTTGAATGCACCACAGACAGAGGACTTACTTGAACTGTAGTTTTTTTCTCCCCTTTTGTTTACAGTAGTTATACTTTTTTTAGTTCAAGCCTGAAGGGTTAAAATCCTATTGTTTTTGCTTTGACTTTGCTTTGACACACATGTCCAGCTCGATGCTTTGTACAAGAAAGCCCCAAGAACAACTCCCGTCCACCTGACTAGATTTTCCGCCATTTTGATTTTTTTGCCCCCGAGATACATATTTTTGGCATCTCCTCCGAAACCACTGGTCCAATTTGCACCAAATTTTCTATGATTCATTATTGCATAAAGCTCATTGAAAGTTTTCAAAAGCTTGTTGATATCTCATTACATTTTGAAGATACTGGCCAATAAAAATTTAGAGGCAGCATGGCTCAGTACATAAATGGACCTGACTCCATAACTGATCAGCTAATCATCACAAAACTTGCAGGAAATGTCTAAAGAGGTAAAAACAACTTACTCTGAAAGTTTGTTGCAGTAAATGCAACAAATGGGCATTGCAAAACAAAAAAGACAGTAAATGAAAATAATGATTGAAATAATGATTGAAAGTTAAACCACGTTTAAAATTATTTTGAATTTGGTCTGTATGGGGCACCACCAGCTCCAAACAAGTACAATGACCTTCTGCAAAATTTGGCCATAAATCAATGAGACCTTGTTTAAATATCACCAAACTCAAGGGACTTTTTTTTACCAAGCCATTAAAGCATTTGACCAATAGGAAGCGACAGTGTTTCCAAAGAAGAGAGATCTGTAGAGATCTGTACGTAAACAAATGGGCATCTGTCTGATTGTCATAAAATCTGTTGTTTATCTACACTGTAAAAGATCTTGATCCTACCCAGCTTTAAGGTTTAAAAGGTCCATGCTGGCTTGAACCTCATAATTGTTTAATTGTGTAATTTCTCTGTTACCATTAGGCATGCTATTAACCACCTTACATTTCTCACTCTTGTGTTATTCTTAGTTATAAAAGTTGTCAGTGTAGTTTCCAAACCGATGACATCTGCAAAGATATAATATGACCTTGCTTATAGAAAAATCTTAAAATGCCTGGTTGTTTATGAATTTATGAGCAGAAAGCATGGTTATAGTTCACAAGTACTTTTATTTTTTACCAAGTGCTCCTTCACTCTTTCTATCCCATAAAAAAATCTTTGTCTATTGAAACATTTGATTGAAGAACATTGTAGCTTGAGGAAAACACATCACTGTGTTGCTTTAGTCTTGCAGAAGGCCTGGTAAGCCCTGGCTCCCTCGGGACTTGAGCATGCGTGACGTGGTGTGCACACTGAGTGATATTGACAGACACTGTCAGCGTACACCTTTCACATTGTGCAAAGGGCATAGAGCTTTACTCAGCCTGTGGGTCACAGTAAGAAGTGGGTCATGCTCTGGTAGCACTGAAAGCAAGGACCCATAAAACCTCCCACCAGATATTTGAATTTGGGAATTAGAGGGGGCAGTGTTTCCCTGTTGACTGTGAATCTGGACATAGAGATAACATAATGACTCTCAACAACTGGCATCAAACTACACCTAAGCAAAAATGTATTGATAGAAATACTGTATAGCAATATCAGAAGCTGTTTAGCAAAATTGGGTTGTTTTGAGTGGCGATCATTTCATCCATTCTTCTGAGTAGAGGCCACCCTGTAATATATCTATGTTGCAATAATATCACAAGCAATTTTAGTTGTATTGTAAAGCCAGTTACTCACATTATATTACACTTTAACCTTAAAGTTTGAAACATAATGTGACTACTACACTATCTACTATACCTGACACCACATCAATAATGTTTCAGTCACAAGGGCATAAGTGGGGGCACATTCAATGAAAATAATGTAAAACGAACAACTGAATGCTTTTGTTGAAATAACACGGGAATTTACATTATAGATAAAACATGCAAGGTTGGTAGACACCAGCCTCATGAATTATTGGTGGGAGGAATTTCAAAACCACTCATAATGTACCTTTAAACCAGCCGACCCACAAGGGACCTCAGGGTTCCTGGCTGTCTCAGTACCAGTTATTGACTTGAGCTAAACCTTACATGCCCTGCACTGGGCCCTTTGCAAGTTGTGTAGTGGATATTTCACTGTATTCAGTTTGATTGTGATCTATTGGAGCTGCCAGCTCTGATCACCACAAAGACGCTTGGTGATTTCACAGCAGTACGAGACTCAACAGTCCCAACGTTGTTTGTTTCTGAGATCTATGGTTTTATAGATTGTTATGCAAAATGTCTTTGACTTTTTTCTGCAGAGGTTTGCTTATGTGTTCGTGAAAACTCTCTTGACTGCACACGCTTGTTGTAAATTGCTTATTTCCACTTGATAAACACCACCTGTTCATGAGAAAGTGCGCACAAATTCTCTTACATCAATCCGAGGTGCCACTTCAGAACAAATCTGTTCATACAAGTGGTTCTTTACACATCAAAGTCTGTTCACAGGTGTTTGAAAGTACTACTATATATCTGTGGGAAAAAAAATTGTTTAAAGCATTTTGTGGCTCCAGTGGGAGCCGCGTAAAATCTGATAAACTGTCTTAAGTGGAACTTGAGTCTGCGTCAGTTGGGGCTGAAGTTAGAAAATACAAATATCTCAGACCTCTGTAGCCCGTTCCTCATCTCTGCTTGAGGGTACCAGCTTGAGGCTACATTAACTGTTACAGGCATAACACACCGAAATCCCCCAAGAACTGTCTGCTGTTGTGTTGCATTTTAGGTGGCAAGTTTTGACAAGAAAGAAGATTGCCTGGAATAAAAAAGACAAAGATTCTGCTGTAACAGTTTTTATCTTTTTTTAAACTGTCCTTTGTGAGTCCAACAAGTCTTTAGGAACAATGCTAAATAACTGGAGTTCTCTTTAGTGTGCTCGCTGTACTTGCATTGACTAGAAAATCAATAAATACAAATATTTAAAACACTCATCTCACATTGTAGCTTGAGAATCAAATGTGTGCATATCAAAACAAACTGTAAAGGCCCCAGCTTAGGGAACATTTCTTTGGGAGATTAGTTTAAACTTGGACTAGTTGACTAGTTTAAAAATACGAAAACACTCAGCAAACTGTAAAAGTTGAGCGCAAGTTAATCTGTGACATTAAACACTGTCCAAAAAGAACTGCATATATTAGAATTAATAATAACTCTGATAATATAATTCGAAAGTCTTAACCAATCATGTTTCAAATTGCACTTAAATGTGTGATACTTTGCACTGTGCATTTTGAACATTGCACATTATCCTACAAAACATGACAGCTACTTACTATTAAAATCAACATACTGCCAAATTATACTGGTTTTACAGGATGTCATCTTTGTTCCATGTTCCACCTTGCTACTTGCGGAGAGGGCTGAACAGACCAATATTTGTTTTTTTATGCCTGCAAGCCGGCCATTATGTTTTTGGGTCGTCTATCCGTCTGTCCATCTGTCCTATTCTTGAGAATGGGACATGTCCAGAACACCTTCAGGGAATTTTCCAAATTCACCACATATGTCCCCATGGATTCAATGATGAACTGATGAGATTTTGGTGGTCACAGGTGAAGGTCATTCTCATTAGCACAATAACTCAAGAGCATCTTGAGGGAAACTTGAGCATGTTCTGCTCTTATCATGTGGCACCACGTTTTTTTCAGGCACCGGTCCAATGCAACAAAAGTCATGTATTTTACATTATGGCAAAAGCCTTTCCTAAGGAATTCTCCTCAGCTCCTCCATGCCACTGATTTGTTGCGATTAATCGCCCAGGCTCCTTTGACATATAAAGCTTTCTGACAGAATTGTGTTATTTTCAGTAGCTTTCATTATCTCAGTGGAGCCGATCATGCTCTACTGTACTAATGTGTCAGACGCTGCTGTCGTTTTGGTGATGTCAAATTATTGAATATGCTGTTGCATACATGAATTAGTAACAAAAGTTATTCAAAAACCTAAAATAGTAACTATGAAATTGGTCCCAAAAATTGCCAGACAACTAAAAGTATTAAACCTACACTTGCCTTTTGGACTATGGCACCCTAACCTTGCTTTGTAAATTCTAGGGAAGGGGTCAGCAACCTTTACTATCAAAAGAACCATTTTTGATGAGAAATAATTGGTTTAAAGAAAGGTATTGGCACATCCAACTGTCTCAGATGCAGGTGCGTTGGAAAATATCACATGAGTCTTTGAACATAAAACGGTTAACCAAAATGATTTTTTTTTTAAATCTGCCTGGAGCTGCAAAACATATTTGAGAATAATAATGAAGGTAACACAGCCTTTTAAGTCCAAATTGGCTTATAAATAGGTTTATTAATGGGTCTAAATGAGCATTCATTGATATGTTTTACCACAAGGTAGCTACTCTGCAATGGGCTTGTTATGATTATCTGGTACTTGGACTTTGCAGTGTTGGCAGTGAAAGCAATCACATCTGTCCTCCCACCATTAATTTCTCTATTTCCCTTCAAGTGTTTTTTTTTTTCCCACATAATTTTTGTCAAACTCACAGGGAGCCACTGGAGAGGAGCTCCAGCTGACCCTGCTCATGGGTCAAACTGTTACCTTCTAGTCATGACTCCTTCATCTGTAATCCTTTCATGGTCGGAAAATATATTGAAAATACCCTTTACAGATATTGACGCGACTATAAAATTTAAGGAGAAAAGAATCAAAACAACGAACGGATTAAATCACAATTTTGTGTCTTTTTCTTTATTTATAGTTCAAACAACGCCCAAATAATTCATCTTATCAAACCACTCAACTATTTTTTTAAAAACAGCAAAACAACATCAAGTAAAACATCATCATTGTTGCAACATCAAACAAAAATACAAAGAAAAATGTATCTCAGAGGAATGTGGTTTTGGCCTTGCTCGTTAATTAGATGCGGATTTCACTCCCCCTACATCTTCTAATGAAGGACGCAAACCTGCATCCATTTTCTATAATATTACAACCTCCAAGGTCCCGTTGTGCGCAGACAAGAATTAAAGAGGGAACATGAAAGGAATTCAAAAAAGGCAAATCCATTTGAGTTTTCCGATCTGTCATTGTAGTGTCCCTCCATAGCATGATTTGGTCAAATTAATCTCATGCTGATTGAACACATCTGTGAGGGAAAACCAGCTTTCAATTTAATTACATTCTAATTAGCATTATGGTGTTCAGTGGTACAATTGTTTCATTGAGGGCTGAGAGCATAATTCACTCAAGGACAGTTCTTTCTCACTACCAGCAGTGGCTTTCATATTTTTGAATTGCTCTTCTCACCAAACAGGATGTAGGGCATGGGATCCTGTCATTCCTGCTAGACATACTTGTGGAAATGAACCACAAAGGAGCTGGGAAACCAATGATTTTACCATCCAACTTTCCTTTTTACTACACTGAAATCAAAGAATAAAAAAAATACTCCAGCAAGCCTCTACAGAATTGATGAAGCGGACAGGCATCTAGCAAATGTGTAGGATGTGATGTGACCTCCCTCCTAGCATTCTGCAAAACCCTTTGACAATTAAAAAAATAGGTGAGGAAAAATGAGTGTAATCAGCACTACTGATTTGTGTGTGTGTTTACCTGCGCAGATGATTTGGGTGGGAACATGGTCAATGCTTGAGGCTGTAAATCCTGAACATCTCTAGTGGCTAGCAGAACCAGTTATGCAGTGTTGTGGTAATTCTTAAAAAATAGAGGACTGACAACAGTGACTGTGAGACTTAAATAGCATTTAGGACCCTGACAGGAGATGTAAAGAATGTCAGTCTTTTCCACATGCAGTATTTTCCCCCCACATGCAGTGATGGTGGTTAACAACTGAGCAGGCCGTGACAGTCAGGTAACATTGCCTGTCAAGCCAGTTGGGCCACTCAGGGTAATTTAACCACACCAGTGACGACATCTGGGTCATATATATATAGAAAATAGTTTTAAAGCAGGTGAAGTCAAATAAGAAGGGTAATGGTTGGACCACTGAGCAGGCACTGACATCAAGATGATACTGCCTGTCAAGCCAGTGGAGCCAGCCAAGGCAGGTTAGCCTAATCAGTGGCCAAGCCACTGAGTATGTGATCTTTGTTCAGGTGAGAGTATTTAAAGAAAGCTTAAAGGTGCGGTACATTGGGGTTATAGAATGGTGTCGCCTGTCAGAGGGGCTCAGTAAATTTATGATGGCAAAGCCTGATACTCACTGCAGGGCGTAATGATGGGTCAGACCATCGTTTAACATGAATACTATTGGCACATTTCACTGTGTATTAATGACAGTAACTATGGAAACATTTTTGCTTCATCTCACTTTATACTGCCCCTTGAAAATGTTTCTTTTTTTTTTTTAATTTTTTTTATCTTATTGCTGTGTTACCACCATAAATGCTAATGATACACACACACACACTGCCCTCAGTTGCAGATTGAGAATCAGTTTCATCAGCCGGTGTGTGCTTATATTTACATTTTAGGCATTCAGCTAATGCAGTTAATCCAATTTAAATTCCTAGATTAATATGATTTGTGGTTGGACCTCTTTCAGGCATTGAATCAAGGCAAAAATATTGTGTAATTGTGTTATCCTTAATGCACCATTGACGATAGAGTGTATCTGTCTCGTACATTTTTTGCATGTATTTATTTCTTGTGTGCTTCTCACTAAAACCAGTTAGCAGGTGTCCAGATGATCCCTGTGATCAATCCACTACTTGCACAAGAAGTGAATAGATACAGACCAACTGTTAAGTCATGCAGCCATACAGTCATATCCTTCATTTATCATGGAGCCATTTTTTAACCCATGCAGTGTATAAAAATAATTGATGTAGGCAGGGTGATGTCACCCATTTGTTTGTGGATTTCAAGCTTCAATTTTGGCATTTTAGCTATTGCCATCTTAGTTTTCTGGGGCCGGAAGTGATCATGTGTGAGTGAGAGGACAGAGCTGTGCAGAGAAAAATCGGACAGCTTCTCACTCAAAGTGGCCATGTCCTTACATAGGCGTAACTTGAAGCCTTGATTACATTTAAAAAGGTGAGTAAGTTAAAGCTTAACCCCCCATTGCAGATATCATAAATGTTGAAATTATCTATAGAGACCAAAACCATTCTCTGTATCAGGCTGTAAACATGTTTCTATCTGCTTTTTAACATGGCGGTCTATTGACTCATTCTTGCAATCAGCCTCAAGTGGCCATCTGAGGAACTGCAGTTTTTGGCACTTAAACATTGGCTACATTTTTCTGCCCCTTGTTTTAACCCCAAACGTTTACATAATTTTGACTCTTACAGGTGAGCTCATATCTGTATTCCTATTTGGTCTAACCTGTGTGGTCCTGATTTGCGGCTTGCTAGGTTACGTCCCCACCAGAGGTCTAGGGGATGGGGGGAGTAACACAGATAAATAGGGAATCTTTCAAAGGAAGAAAAAGGCAAGTCAAACAAATAGCCGGTTAAAAAGGAAATTTATTTATTTATTTAAGAGCTTCAAAAGGAAACTGGAACACGTCTTTAAGACACACAACTGTCACTTGTGGCCCACTGGCACCGGCAGTACTCCTCCTCCATTCCTATATAGCCATGCTGATGAGTGATTGGGATCAGCTGCATGCTAAAAGAAGACAGGGAAAAAACACAAAACCAATCACCATTAAAAACCTAGTTTAAACAGAGTCACATAGAGAGAGTATCTTCTGTCGGGTACCTGAGCAGCAGCCGTGCTTGGGGTCCTTCGGGGAGTCGGCCAGCAGCCTCTCCTTGGCGTCCTCGCTCTCCACCAGCATAGCGGTGAGAGGAGTGACGAACTGATGCTCCACGGCCAGCGCCATGATCCGCTGGGTGATCTTCCTCTTCTTGGCGGCCGTGGGAGCCAGAGACCTGCAGGAGAGACAAACTGCAGCTGACAAATACTGACAGTGATGCAAATTACACAGACATTTAAATGTTTCCTGACAGAAGAGATACAGAAACCTTGGTCTTATTTTTCCACTTTATTTTAATTGCGTTTTTTATTCATGTTCAAACAATTCGACCTCATTCATTTGCAATAATTTCCTATTAAGATTCTTGTTTCCTGATTTTTGAAAAGTGTTTTCCACCTGCCGTGTTTATAACAGCTCTCCATCGCTCTGTACGCTCCTGAGCTTCTCACCTTTCAGAGAGCAGCTGTTTGACAGTGATGTACGCCCACAGCTGTCTGGCGAAGCCCGTGAACGAGTGCTGCTGCTTGGCCAGCTCCGCGTCCAGCTCCGCCATGTCACCTTCTGTCTCCAGGGTGATGTCCAGGCGGGCCTACAGGACGAGATGAGACAGAGGACACTGGTAGTCTCACTTCTTCCCTTCACCCATGGCCTTGAACCCTCACAACATGTTGTCAGTGCCTGGACGTGTGTGTGTAACACTCACAGCAGACGCGGTGGTGAAGCTGGTCAGTGTGTTGCTGTCAGACGGCAGCACCTTCCCGGCCACCACCAGCTCTGAGCTGCTGAAGTATTTGTCGAAGCGGTTCTGGGTGACGTCGGACACAGAGTCTTCTGGGAACTGAATGGTGATCCTCCTCAGCAGAGGAGAGGACACCTGGCTGTAAAACGTCTGCAGGAGGAGACATGAAGAAGATGGAGTCAATCTTTAAACGCTGATTTCCTTCACGTCACAATAAAACGTCCAAAATGTTGGAAACCATTTCCCTCAGTGGAGACAAAGCTTTTATTTACTTTAATTTCACAGATAAGAAACAATAAATTGTGAAGAC
>JAPZEB010000001.1:23431753-23444054 GCA_029783705.1 Chaetodon striatus
AACTTGCTAACACTTTTTAAAAATGGTTTTAACGCATATTTGTTAGATTTGAGGTAGTCCTGTTTTTGCACAACAAATTAAACAGCATCACATGTAACATTATCATCAATATTATCTAGCAAAGCTTAACATAATGAACCATATGGCCCTCAGTTTCAGAAACAGCCAAAGAGAGTGGAGAAGTGGCAGGTTCCTCGGCATCGACTGATAATGATACTGAGGACGTGAAAGAAGGTGAGCTCATATAGTGGCAACTAAAAGATTTTTCAAACAATCATTTGTAGCAGTTTCAACTGAGAGGAGCTCTGTGAGCTCTGTGTCAGCCCACAGAGACTGCTTATGCATGGGGCCCAAAATCTGGTGCTACGCCCCAGATCACACAGCACAGAAAACAAAGTAAAGAGGTGTTTTGCATTTCAGTGTTGTCCAGCAGAGAGGACCAAAGACATGCCAATACTAAATCAAAGCACTGCCATTAGTTTTAATGAGAAGGTGCAAGAGTTTTAAGGGGTGACGAATTATCCATGGCAAAATTTAATTATGGGAATATAGCAATACAGGAATTTAGTTTGTCACTATGACATCAAACTTTTTGAGCGTGTTTTTCATGGTCATAAATTTTGACCTATTAACTATACAAATGATTTCACATCAACAAAACTGACAAAATTGCTAGTAGGACCAACTTTGCTGCAAAATATTTTTTTTATTTTTCACCAAAAGGACAGGGTGAAACATGTCTTTCATATCTAATACACTCACTGCAGTTCACATCCCATGTGGTTTAATAATGCTTTCATGTCTAATGATAATAGGAGTAGTAAAGAGCAGAGAGAGCAGCACAGCTCTCATAGCCCTCCATACAGTAGTATCATAGATACAACCACATATGCACTCATAGCACCTGGTTCAAATGTTACTAAATAGCTGTTAGTATGGTTATCAATGTTGTAGGTGAATGTTAGAAGGCACCTGCTACACCAACTAGTAAGTATAGAATAACGTTATCAGCTTGTTGAAATAGCTGTGTTTCTTGTTATAGAATGAAGGAGGAGGTCACTAATGTAACCTTAGTATAAATAGCAATAGAAACTCCACAGAGGGAGGGGTTGAGGAGCTGGATGGAACAAATGAACACAGGACTTTCACCCAGGAGAGAGGGGTTTTGTGTCACACGTGAAACCAAAAGTCAGCAGAGTTATTTTAAGTATGTGAGACATGCAATGTTGAGTATGTTACAAACGTTATGTGACTTTATAAGGTGACATATGTGGTGTACTTATTTTAAGCCAAACCATGATGTTTTTTTCTAAATGTAACCTAAATCTAACAAAGATGAGAGTAAAATCTAAAGAAACTGCTCTTGCTGCCAGCAGCTGTGTAATGAGCTGACAATAGCATCCTGAACATACTAGTTGGTCTAGCAGGAGCCTCCTCACTTGTATCCATGACACTAATTTAACACTAATTTAATAGAGTGATAACATTTGAAATGGGCAATCTCAGCCACAGCTTCAACCACCACAGCCAGACAGAGTAGCAACAGTGATGGTTACAGCCAGCGGCCTTGCAGTTGGAGTTTCCGACGGGATCGAGGGAGACCGTACATTCAATTTCCAAATGAGTCAAACCTTTGTCCTCATAAAGGGACCCGATGTGCTTCTGCCTGGCACACAGCATTAAGGAGATTGGGGCTTAAGCAGCCGTGATGGAAGAGTGTCCTGAGCGTGTAAAACTAAGCTGCTTCATGTCTCAGAAACAAGAGATCAGCTGCTCGCTTATGTGCCTCTTTGGCTTGTACTACACTTTCCACCTAAATGAGAGCAGGATTAGTTGCATGTTGCTGCTGTTGTCAGACTAGCTGCTGACTTTGTCTTCAACTCAACTATACACTTTAGGGACTTATTGGTGATATTTCACCTCATCTTGATTTCAGAAGCTACACCTTTTGCAGTTATTCTATGTAGTCCTTTAGGATTGCACTCTTTAAGAACACAGTTTTATTCTTTTATGTTTTCACCTATCAAAACAAGTAAGCTGTAAATAATCAATGAGTTTGTGGTTCTCAAAGAAAATGCTAATGAACTGGTCCAGAAGGCTCTCTGGGGATAAAACCGCCAACTGAACCGAAACTTAAACCCACTGAGTTGCAACACTATTGTGTGTCAACAGCACTGTGAATCATTACGAATATCACAGCAGTGTCACATTCTCCAGCAATGAGAGCCACTTAGCCAGAGGGGAATCTCCCCACCCTCTAATTTTCCCCTGATTGTCAGATGCTTTCAGGCACGGTGTCAGGGGAAAAAAAGGCCTTTCACAATGATACAAACACACACAGGACACACACATACACAAGCAGAAATGCAAAAACAGATGCACACATTATGCACAAATATACACACCATGACAACCAGTATTTAATATTCATAACAAACATCAGACCAAGACACATTAGAGTCTGTAAGAAGCACATTCATGCATTTTAGGGAATATACCAAACTGATCATTTTCTTTCCTATGTTCCCGTTTTTCCTGACTGTCATGTAAGGGGACTCCATCACTTTAAGGGAGCAACATTTTCAATTTAAAGACAGGTCAGCGGTGGCAGTGTCACTGGAGGCATTCAATTTTAGTGTGGGATCTTGTTTTATATCGTATTTAGCTTGTCTGCTTGATGAAATGGTGTTGGTTTTTCATACACTTCACGTTTAACAGGCTCATTTAGAGAACTGCATTTTTGTGCGTTGGCACATATTTGTTATGTACTCTGTTTAAATAATAAAATACATTCACTTTCACGTAATAGTGTATTTCTGGTGTATTACAGTTGGTTTCTTGAAGTTTTAGCCATGACTTTCTTGATTGTAATATTGTATTCACCAAAGTAATTGCTGAGATCTGGAAACACAGCAGCATTACAACAACAAAGTCCAGTGAGGTGAAACACACAGGCAGTCAGGCAATCAGGTTGTAAAGAAGCCATCAGTGTATTTCTAGATGATCCCATCTTATATCTTATTTACAATAAAACAAAATAACTTATTGCATGCACAACTACAGCAAATACGCTACAACAAAAATGGACTGTGATTGATGTTGACAGTGGACAGTTTGTTTGTTTTTTTGCCCCTTCTGATATCTTTTTTTCATCTGATCTCATTCATTTTAATTTTTATGCCTCTGTACTGGCAATAGCCATAACCAGGAGCATCATGTTTTCGGGTTGTTAATCCGTCTGTCTGTACATCCCATTCTTGTAAATGCAATATCTGAAGAACACCATTAGGGAATTTCTTCAAAACATCCCCTTGAATTCAACGATGATCTGATTAGATTTTGGCTGTCATAGATCAAAGGTCAAGGTTACTGTGACCTTGTCTGTCTCACTCTCATGAACATAATATGTCATCAACACCTAAATAGAATTTTTTCAAAATTGGCACAGACATTCACTTGGACTCAACGATGAGCTGATTAGCTTTTAGTGGTCACAGTGTAATGTCAGGGTCAATGTGAGCTTTTCTCTCTCATTCTTGTGAATGTAAAATCTCAAGAAAACCTTTAGGGAATATTTTCAAATTTGACACAAACTCTCACTTGGACTCAACCATGAGCTGATAAGATTTTAGTGGTCATAGGTCAAAGGTCAAGGTTAATGTGACCATGTTTGTCTCTTTCTCGTGAACACGATATCTCACAAATGCCTCAGTGGAATTTCTTTGAATTTGACAGAAATGTCTACATGGATTCAACAATAAACTGATTTGATTTTGGTGGTCACAGGTCAAATGTCAAGGTCACTGTGACTTTGTCTGTCTTGTTCTTGTGATTTCAAGAACACCTTGAGGTAATTTCTTCAAATCTGACCCAAACTTTCAGAATAAAGTGATTAGAATTTGGTGGTCCAAGGTCAAAGGTCAAGGTCAGTGTGACCTCACAAAACTCAAAAATTACTTTGCTGCTTATGACAAAACTTCACACAAATGTCTGATAAGATAAACTGAAGTGATGACATTTTCTACTCAAAAGGTCAAAGGTCAACTCGACCATGACATCATAATGTTTTGCATAAAACACTTTTTCTGGCCTTTATTCAGTGCCATATCTCAGGGACAAAAGGGGAGACATTTGGTTAGATACTTAATTGATGACACAAATTTTGAAACAGTGGTTGTACAGATGGTATAGATCTTCTGTGCTGCCAGGTGGAAGATGTGTCTTTGACGCATCTATGTTTTCACAGAAACAGATGTAGACTGTAAGACAAACTTGACTGATGCGTGGGAGTGTACAACCACGGGGCGATAATTCTAATTATCGTCTGGAATCCGGGTGTGGCAACCGAAATTGTAGGGTTTAACTCCCTCAACTATCTTGAAGCAGAAACTTTTGCTTGTTTAACTGCTTTAGCTACATTCAAAACACATTGTAAAAAGTCATGTAAAAGTCATGTACACCATATAAAAGTCAGTCCAGCTGTACTTAAAAATCCTTACCATGTCTATAAAGCATAAACACAAACTGAACGATAGTGCAGTCATATTTCTATCTCTCTTTTGCACATCAGTAAGCATGTGACATTAATTTATTGATGATAATTAATGAGCGCTTTGACATTTAACACACACTCTTTGGAACAGTTGTCTGGAGGAAAGAACTCCAACAAACCCCAGGTTATTGGTGCTGCAGTAGCAGATATTTGCGACGACTGTTATTTCTGGTAAACTGTTAATAAGGAAAACATACATGCATGTGAAATTTTAAGATTTCAAATCAAGCACACATGTATCAGTGATGGAATGAGTAAGTCATGGTGTTAGTTTGTCATCAAACCTTGACTACTGCATGATGCAAAAAGATCTTCATGTTTTTGACTCCCTCTTTGCATTCTCACTCCCACTTGCTTCCTGAAATGTGTCTTTAGCAAAACTTTTTAGGAAGTTTCAGATTGGGAATTACAAGACTTATTTGTGTACTTTTGTTCTCTTTTGTCTTTGAAAAAAAAAAAAATGTGGTTCAGGTTAGCGTTTTTTTTTATGGCAGCCTTGATATAGTATAAAGATAATTATGGTTGGAAATAATTTACAGCTGCTTTGTTGAAATTTTCAGTGTAATCTCTAAGGAATGTCTTGTAGAATATTGACATTATGCATGTATAATCACTTTCCTTTACTTCACCTTTTCAGTATAAACCATAGTTATCCAGTATGTTTATAACATTAAGTAATGATTGTGAATGTACTAACATAATGAATACACTTGCATCTGGGGATGTTTCCATCGTGATGCATAGAGCTCTGTATAGGACATTTATTCAATGCTTGACATTGCCAGACATAATTGCAAATGAATTGCCAAAGCAAATAAAAAACAAGCTCATAGATTCATCTGGGTCCAAGGCTAGCCCATTCATGCACAACAAAAATCAAACAGCATGTATTGAACTGCAATATCATGTCTTTATATGATGAACAATCTGGCAACAAGCTCTATTGTGTTTTATAAGACAAAAACACTATAGGGAAGAGCATGGCAAGCTTTCCAGCAACTTCCTTTTAAAAAACATGCATGAGTGAATCTATCATCACAACAGATACTGTTGAACAGAAAACTAAATGTGACCGTGTATTAAATGGTAATATGTTAAAGCAGAGGTCTTGGTGTCAGTAAGTAGGATTTGTTTGTAATGTTACCAAAATTGAATAAATGCTGACAATGAAAGAGATAGCGGCATTTCATTGACGATTTCTCTCTCTTTTGATTACTAGCCATTTTTCAAACATATGGTGTGTCTCAGAATAAGTTTTGCAGCCTAAGCACATCCTTTTATCTCTTCTGCTATATCGCTACTTGAATATTGAAGTGAGAATTCTAGTTTACTAAATCATGCATGAGACTGTGTGCTGTATACAGAACACAGCAGCTACACAGTCTTCCCAGCCCCCTCGCTAAAGCACAATGAGCAAGCAGTTTCTTTGCCTTAAGCTATGGTGCTTCACCCCAGCAGAAGCTCATATCTAATAGAGCTGAGTTATAATACATTGGGTGTCAGCTTTTATCTGCCTCCCCCTCCTTCTCCACCTCTTTATTTGGCTTGCAGTGCGCTTGAGAGCTTTGTATCCCATGGTTTAGATGGCCTGCACAATGGTAGCTGTGAAAACTGCAGTTTAACTGGCAACAGTCTCCCCCCTGATCCCTCCCAAGTAATTGTTTAAGGACAATTGGAAAAACAGCAGCGGGCTTCTCAGGGAGAAGAAGCACCTGAAGAGCTAGCAGTTCAGATAAATTGTCTGCACACATTTACACCTCTGGGCATTTTTCAGATGAGTATGGCAGTGAGGACCAAACTGCTCTGGTGAGTGGAGGGTCGGCCTGAGTGTCACCTCACAAACCTTAATGCACAGCAATCCATAAACAGAGGTGAAAAGGCAAAGATGTTGCCCTGTTGCATGTGTGTCAGGAAAAGTGTGTGTTTGCGAGCCAGCAAGAGCCTGGATCTGAGTGTATAATAACATGCCATTTGTTAAGTGCTTTTAACAAAGTAGCCTACATTATCTCAAGTGCCTACAGTTTAGCACTGCTGGCCTAAGCTCTGTGGTTGGCACTAGGTTCATGCTACAAACAAAACGTACTATTCTTTCATAAATAATCTTTTATCTTACTTTGGTGTAAATACTATTTTAATTAAACACTATACTGTATTTATATATAAATCTTTAACTTTAACTTAAGGGCAGAATGAGTATTTGTCGGTTTGTAAACCCAGCATTCAAAGTTGGCCTCTTCTCAACAGCTCCTCTATGATGCACACATATGATCTGTCACCTAGTCGCTATGTTATTATTTTTTAGTTCAATCTCACACCCTGTGTTTTGTTATTGGCTGAGGGCTACACACCATTGCCCACAGGTTCATGTTCAGAGATGTCTCAAACACAGCAAAATTGAAAAAAGAAAAAAAAAAAAGAAAAAGCCGAGGGCAGGGTCTCTGCAGACACAAACACGGCCACACACTTCTAGTGAGGCATAATTGATGATTGAAAGAAATTATTTTTGTATGAGTCTCTGCATATTTATTTCTTATTCTGTTTTTAACACAAACCTCAGGCTATGTTAACAATATTTTGAAATGCAAACCCCACCAAACTCACCTGTGGGGTTAGAATAAACAGCCTGCAGGTCACAAATGCAACATGAACAAGTATGGCATGCAAAAAACTGAGATCTTGCTCTTTGTGCTCCCTGTTTAGTGTATATGTTTCAAAAGTTGTGCTTTTTTGATTTTAGAGTGGATAACTGATTTAAGAGCTTTGGTAATAGTGGCTTGTTGAAACATGTTAGTTTAATGGGAGAAGACTAATCTGATGTTGTGATGGCTCTCAGTTGAGATTTTTAAATAAATATGCCAAATTAATTAAAGAAATTAGTTTTGCGTGCTTTTTCACTCAGCCCCCCATGTTGCCATACCCATCAGCCTCCAGCTGCAGCGTGCAGGTGTCAGCAGCTTAGAGTGCAGGAAATCAGCTGAAAATGACACTGGCAAATAGCCCTGTTCAGCATGAACATGCCCTAACAGCTACCAAATGACATAAACAACAAGAGTGTGAACAGAATTAATTTCTGTAATTATAAGTGCCAAAGAAAAAACTGGAATTCAGTTGCTGATATTGTTGGAAAATTTCAGACAGGTGTGATTGGATTATGTAGTGTTCCCATATTACTGTCCTTATCAAGACAGATTGTCCTACTTATCCAGCCAGATATTCACTTAAATGACTGTAATTACTAGTTTTATCATAACAATGGATCAAATTACTATGTGTAATATGAGAGAGGTTGCTTTTAGTGATGAACCCACAGAGAAAATCACTGGACTCCACAGTTCCTCTCAGCTCTAAGTGTGTGTTAAGACATTAAGACAACCCAAGTGAAAAAAATGTTTTTCATGCGCTTGGACAATTTTGAGATTTTGAGCTATTTTGCTTCCATAACATATCGTCTCTCAGACTAGTAAAAAGAAAACACCCAACATACAAATGTGGTGTTTATTCTAGTTTAGAGTTCTGTTCTGAATATGTATGCAAAAAAGCTAATTTTTAGTTAGACAAGGCATCATTTGCATATTACATACATTTTAGAAAACAGGTAATTGACTTAATGTAAATAATCAACTGAGGAAGTTTCTATTAGTTAAAAATTAACCTTAGTGTCCTATATTTGGTCTAAACATCTAGGGAATTTTACAATATCTGTAAAGCCTGTTTTCTCAAAATGTGTGTTTTCTCATATTCTGAGCCAATAATCTCCACTTCATTTGCACTTACATACACCAAACTTTCTATTTTTTTCAATCCCATCTATCTTCTGATTTATACAACATTTTATACATAAAAACATGGTGATAAAAAATAGTTTTTTTTGACAGCATTTTCTTTCTGGAGCGCTAAAAAGAGATATCCAAAATCCCCTCTGTGAAAACCTGACTTAATATGACAACAAAGTAAAACAAGTTTTGAACCTGGGGTCACACAATGTTCAGATTTTTCTTCTTCTAATCAGCACATTTCTAATTAGATAATGCCTCATTTACACATTTAGACATAAAATTCCGTAAAACTTGTAATATAAAATATAATTGTCATACTGTCAATAATTAACTAGGGAAGTTTCATGTCTAATAGTTGAAACAATTTACGCTATTCACCTGGGGTGTTTCCCCACAGCTTGCTGCTTGTTTGTCCACAACTTCACTATTTTGGTTCACTCATGATTCTCATAGCCTCATTTCCGGCCTAGTAGACAGCTTATTTTTAGTGAAAAAGATACTAGTTGTAAGCTAACTGCCCAACACCAGATGGCACACAGCAGTTTCACTGGCTGATGAACATAGTAGGGTATTTAGAAGCTAAAGAGTCAGAAAAAAGAGAGGCAATATACATTATTAGGGACGGTGGCCATGAAATACAAGTACAAAGGAATGCTAATGTAGCTCTGTGCCTGCTAAATGAGCAAAGAGCGAAGAAGGCCGTCATACCAACTTATAAGGGAATTAATTACATGTCAAATGTGGTCCAAAAAAACAGATATTGGAGATTTTCAACAGCTGGCTTGGTGTGAAAGAAAAAAAAATGTCCTCTAAGATCCGTTAGAAGATACAGTCATCAGTACTTTTGAGTTTGTTTCATGTCTAATGAGGGTGACATCTGCTGTAACTGTAGAGAGGGGTTGGCATAGTTAAAGGCCAAGGTCTGAAAATGTCAGACTCCATTGACTGACTTTCCTTGAATGAAGTATAAAAACTTAGCACAACACTACTGTCTTTCAAATGTTACACTTAATCCCATGATATAGCCCAGTCAATTCTACTACTACTACTAACAGGAAGACGGAGAAACAAAAAGTCCATACTGAGTGATGCAACATTCAGGCAGCATGCCATACAGTAAGCTGGCAGCTGCAGAGGAAGCACGGTGTTCAATAAATCACTGAAGAATAAATAGTATAAACTGGTGGAGACGTGCAGACAAAACATTGCACATGCAGGAGAGACTAGGAGTTGGAAGATACTGGGGAAAGTAAAGAGGCAGAGGAGGTAAAGTGATCAAGATAAACAATATCTTCAGATGCATGGAGGTTTGCTTTTTACCTGTGACCGTGCCAAGTTTATCCTGAAATACTATGCTTTTCTAAACGCAGGCCATTTTGAATTCAGTACATAAAAAAATGGAATAAAATTAATCATCTGGCTGTCCACTGTTGGTGGTCCCCTCCAGACACCCCTCCCCCTATCTCTGTCCACATGAAGCCTGCCAGGAACCGGGCATATTGTTTCATGCTGGAAGGTAAAATTTGATCTCTCCGTCAGAGGTCCAGTAATCCCTTAAGCCTTGTCTGTTTGCAAAGTCCAATTTAGCTGTCTCTTAGTGTAATTAAATTGTGCTGATGACCCTCAGACTGCTGGAACTGCAACGTATTTGAATGCAAATCCTCCACTGGATGTTTATGGAAAAACCAGAATGTTATTTTACCCCGCTTTTCCATTCTTTCATCTGTGTGTGCAAAGCTCCTTTAACAAAGCCTGTTTCTGTTGTGCTGGCACTATCCCCTCCATTCCTCCCAGAGCAGGAAGATAATTAGAAAGCAGTTATTGGCAAAGCCAGCTCCATCACAGCGATTTTTAACCAACCTTAAGTACAACTTGCTTCCTGAAAACATAAGGTCTTATGTCTTTGGAGTATAAGTACGACAGCATACCTTGATTGGAACAACGCAGTGCAAGCCAAGCTTTGCCATCCTGCTCAGTGTTGGGATCACATGACATCTGGCATGGGGCATGGATGTCCCTACAAGTACTATAGTAACTGCGATTCCACATTCAGGCTTGCCTTCCCCTGTTCCTCTCAGGGAGCAGAGGAAACCTTTCTGGGGGCCTCTGGGATCCCCTGAAAAGAAAAAAATAGAAAAACAGACTATTCTCATGCATGGGTATCAGGTGCCTGCATCACCGTCTCTCCAGCCTTTTCCAGACTTGGGCCATGTCAATTGGATTTAAAATGGAGCTGCTCTGAGGCAACTGCAAGGTCATGTGGTTTTCCATTAACATTAATGCCCGGGGTTATGCCACAGGGGCCCTGCAACATAATCTGTTTTTCCTGCCATCTGATCCTGCTCGCCAATGGCTTCTACTATATGCCAATCTATACAAATAGATTTTACTTTTCACTTTCCTGCTCTAACAGAGGTCAGTGTAAAAAATAAGTAAACTGTCGACAAAAAACAGCACTTTTACACACTCAGGGATAGCTTTATGCTGTAACTGTTGCTTGAAAAAGAAGTTTTTACAGAAACTGTTAAATGAAAGTTGTAAAACAGACCAAAAAACTTGAACGTTTGTTTCTCAGTTTCTCTTTTCTGTTGTCAGAGAAAGGCTGCCCTGTGTGGCAGAGTCCAGTGGGAATGGTTGTACAGCCTGAAATCACATTACTGCAGCAGTACTCTCCACTGAACTGTTCTTCACTCTCAGATATAAAAAAAACTTCAAAACAGCTGATCTTGTGCTATCCAGAAAACCATGAAATATGAAACGCAGATCCAAAAACCAGAGGAAGGATGAGAGGAAGAGAGAGATGACGTTGATTGAAACAAAAAAAAGAGAGAGAAACATGCTGTGATCTTTCTTTCAACTCAGCAGAGTTGAAGATGCATCTTTTGAGCCACTGACAAGCAGACAGGGTTAGGACCCCTACTGAGCAGCAGGACATGGCTTGGCCGTCCTGCTGGTGGTAGGGGGGCTTTCAGGTTGCCCTTTTCCATAATGCCACGCTGGGTAACATTAAAAACTCCAAAGGAAATAAAACAGAACAAGGGTAGAGCACCAGGTGGATCCAACGGTGAGGCTGATTTTTGAAAATGTCTTTGAAGACTGTAATCACAGATGCTGCCTCTCGACGCCGTCAGTCTCTCCCATGCTATGTCACTGCAAGAATCACAGCTGAGGCCCAATACACTTTTTGTTGCTGTAAACACAAAAGGGGTTCATCTCTGGAAAGACAGTTTTAGATAAACATAGACAGTTGGGAAATCATAGATAGAACTACAAAGGCCGAGTTCACAGTGACATTCATGCTCCAAATTCCAATTTTCTGCCCCTATCTGATTGTTTTGGATGACTGACCATATCTATTTTAGGATGAAGCCCATATCCAATAGCAATACAAACCAAATGTGATTTCAAAAAGACATCTGTAAATATGTCACATCTGCTCTCCTGCCTTTCCTGCATCTCCCACTTCAATTGAATACATATCAGTTACAGAACGAGGCTTTGAGTTCTGACTGACCAGAAGCACTGAAATGCCAACTGAGACACAGCAACAATGCGTGTATTGTAATCGTGCTTCTCTGTAATTATTACGAACAGGTCGGTCTCAGCGGTACACAGCCACTCAGAGAGTGATTAAACTCAGCACTTGGCTTCTTGCTCATGATGACACTGTCCCCGCTGTCAGTGTCCGGGGTCGTTCTGCTATCAGTGCGACTTTGAATCTTCAGACAACAAAAGGCGTCTTGTTCCCATGGGAACGCTAATTAATCAGGACTGGACTTGTTATCAAAACCTGCCTAATAACAGCAGCATGAATGACACTGTTATCGAGCCAAAACTGACAAAACTGACATCTCTGCTCTGTATCCAACAAACGGAGGGGGAGAAAAATATTTTCTCTGTTTTGTGGTTCTTTTCTTTGTCTTATTAGCTCAAAACTGGTCAGTTTCAGAGAGAGTACCTGAATTTTTTATAG
>JAPZEB010000001.1:23462308-23476012 GCA_029783705.1 Chaetodon striatus
AGTGTTTTATGGGGGGCGGGGTATGTGCACCAGATATAAGAGTGGTATTGATCTTCTAACTACACAAGAAAGCCAATAAGCCTTTAAGAGGTTCCCCAAATATAAAGTAACACATTTAGATATCTGATCTTTGACTGCATGCTGCTGATACTCTCAAACCAACAACATCATGTTAATAGAAAAGTTTTTAAATGTGTGTATACATGATTGTGCTGCTGCCTATCTTGGCCAGGATTCCTTTTAAAAGGAGATTTTAAATCTCAGTGGGACCTATTATATACTTGTTAAATCATTTTTAAATAAAACAAAAGCATTTCAGTATGTTTTAAATTTTAATTTGAAGAAGCACCACATTGTGATCCCCAGCTCGCTGGTATGCACTGAACTGTGAGAATGTGTGTGCATATTTTTAGTCCGTATAGCTGTGTCCATACCAGTCAACGGAGGCCTTCCTCTGGCTTGTGATGCCAGCATGCATGGTTTGCTGCGCAGCCACCCATTCATGTGTGTTCATATATGCCCTGTTTACTGGCAGTGCTTAGTCAAAATAACCGCTCCATTATCACAATGCACTTTTATATCCATCAGCTAGGGAGATGTGTCTTATGATCATTTTTAGACTGACAAGCTGAAAGGCTTCAGGGTATCTTAATGTCAAATGGGAGAAAATTAACACAGAGCAGGAACCAAAATGTAATATGTAACAGATTATTTATGATTTACTATTACAGTGCTTAGAACAGTAAGCTGTCATTGTCTTGTTTCAAATTTAGCTCCATTGTTGGCTGAACGGAAGCCTGCACCAAATGGCAGACAATACCAAAATCAGTTGTTTGCCCAAGAGTTTTTTTAAGGCTTTTGTCTTCACTTCAGTGCTCTGTTCTGCTGTGTGAGCCTGAGCCTATCACAGAGAATATCTGAATTTACTTTCATGCAAGTCTGATTGTAACAATGTACGTTACTGTCAACGACTATTTATAAAGATGGATGGCATGACAGCTCCCCAAAAGTGAAACCAAAACATCTTAACCCCCCTGATTTCTGGCTGCAGTATAAATACATGTTGGCAGATTAGACATTAGGCCAGACTAAAAAAATCAAGTCAAAGAACAAGTCAAACATTTTCTTCCCAAGATGGTTTATAGTAATTTTAGGTAGTTCCTATATCACACTGATGTACGTTCAAGTATTCATTTGTCTGATAAGTTTGATTTTAATTACTTATTTGATACTATAAAAAGAGGGTGTGACATCATGACTGATAGCTGTGTGTGCCATTCAGTGTGCCTGCGATCAATGCTGCTGCTCGCCATTGCGTTGAACGGGTGAATGGGCGGGGACCTGATACTGCAGCTTCACTTACTGAGTACCACTGCGCAGACTCTGGTTGCAAATGATGTCACACAGCACAAGCTATATTTGGGATGTTCTAGCTTCATATTTGTACACTGGGAAAAAGTGGAGACACATCATCCATCTTTACATACAGTCGATGGTTTTCTGTATGTTCAGGGTCTTGAGGTCCTGACACAAAAAGCTGGCAGTTGCTGGTATGAAGAGTTATTTCCTCTCAAGAAGGTGCAGGACATACATGCTAGTTGACCGTTGGCTGCAATCTTTGTGGTGTGTTCAAGTGTAACAGAATTAATGTGTTAGTGATTCCACTTGCCATTACTAGCTGTATTTCTGTCATCATTCGAGGTGCACTGCATTTAATTTATTATTATTGTTTACCTGCCTGTATAATATTAAGTTATTCAGTGTTTTATTTTGTTGCTTTTTATTATGATTTATGAGTTACCAACTCTTATTTATTTGTGGGCACTTGAACGCCACACGGACGAGCCCCTGCAGACTATACGGGTGCGCTGTGTTCAAGCAGGTGTACAGATGTTATTACACCTTATTACAGGTGTAATAAGGTGACACAATGGTCGGCCTTTGTTGTCACAAGTTCTTTGATGTCAACTTTGGTGTCTGGGCCCTAATGCTTTTGCCATTGTTCTTTCTTCAAATCAAATGTCAAATGGGGAGAACTATGATATACTTACAGTGCTGATGGGTGTAGGGCTTCATGGTGTTGGTTTAGTTCTAGGATGCCTGTTCTAATTTTGAAAATGTCATGAGACTATTTTAGTAAAACATCTGTGCATGTGTGCTGTGGTGCTGACTTACTCTCACCTGCCCCTCAACCTACCGTACAATCTGTTTTCAACAACACTGCTCAACCTCGCATATTACTGCGCTACAATCCAGCATCTTTTAACAGCTTTAGCAGGTTTTAAGTTTATTAAACTTCCTGGGAACATGTTCGTTAAATCATTGAATCATCACATTATCTTCAGGAGCCGGAGCTACTTCTCGCTTTGTGATCCTCCTCTTCTCGGCACACGTCCCAGCCTGTTATTGTACTGTGACAGACAAATGAGTCTTCAACACTTTATAATCTCTTAGGTTACACCGTCTCAATGAATATCAGTCACCTATGGTGTATAGTATATAAACTAGGTGAAGCAAGGGGACATAGCTATTTTAAAAAACACATTTGGTTAATGAGCCCTGCGTTTCCACGGCAGCACCAGGGAGCACATCGGAATAAATGAATATCTACATACTTGGAGTGCTCCTGTTGAGTGGGAAAGTTCCCTGTTTTAGGCCCATGGCACCTCCTGTTATGGAGGTCTTAGGGGGCCACGAGGAAGCAAGAGGGAGAGAGTCATTATAAGTAGTCTTCCTCTGCGGCAGGGTGGGTCAGGAGTTTGGATTAGCATTTTAATGAGAGCAGCACTGGAAAAAGCACAGCAGGATGACCTATCAGGTGACACTCTGAGTATGTAAATGATTAATTACAGCATCTAGAATGCATTGGGATCATTCGCTTGTTAAGAAAATGAGGAGCCTGTCAGAATGCAATTCCAGTATTGATAGTATCATCCTGTATCACAGCTTTCCCCGAGTCATCCACCAAATGGAATGCAATGATAATTAAGTGGAAATTAATGAGATTTCTCAAGGTAATATTTAAGAACACTGTCCAGTGAAAGCTGCTATTAAAGCTCACTGTAGAGCCATGGGGGCCTGTTAGGCTCAAAGAAGACAAATTTTCATTGTTTTATCGCTTTTTAATGAAATCCTCATTATAAGGAACTTGGCAATGTCTTCTAATCAGAGGTTTGTTTTGCAAAAAAAAACCCAAAAAAACAGAATACTAGATCAGCAAACCCTTAAGTTATGCACAAATTAATTTGACCTTGATAGAGAACAAGCTAGAAAATGCATCTATCTTAGTATCTCGTGTTCTTTCTCCTCCTCTAAAAAAGTACAGCAAACATGACATGACAGCAGTCCTAAAATTTGTGGGCGACAAGCATGATGAATATTAGCCAGCTTTGGATTTTAATATACTGTACCATTTAATTACATCAATTTGGAAATTAGTGCCAGCTCCCGATTAACTATTTCCTGTGCAGGCAGGAAACCAGATTTGAAAAAAGAAAAAAATTGTCTAAGCAAAGTACTCCACTTGTGGCAGCTCCTGATTATTATTTGAATCACACACAAGTCTGAAAAAAGCGAGCACAGGTTAGAAAAAAAGGCAGGTTTATCTGTCTAAAAGAAAAATTTACCACATTTCCTTTGACATTTGTGAGTCAGTCTAACAAAAAGTGCAACTGTTTGTTGGCAAGGCAATAAAAATAATTTGTGTACTCAACATTTTCTGTAGCTTTTATTCATTAGAGTATTAAAAGGCATTGGGTATTCTGCATTGAGAAACAAGTAGTGACTTTTTGACCCTCTTACCTCAAAGCCTTTTTAAAGAGTATCTCGGAGACTATTTGTGATATTTAATGTCTACCATTAACTTTGCAAAAGGTGCACTTAAAGCTTGATGTGTGTCACAGGTCTGACTCGCAGTGCCAAGGTGAGCCATTGTAATTGACAGGGAGGGGATGGATGGGGATGGATATCCAATATATGATTTTAGGTTCCCCCTTGGAGATGATCTATGGGACAGTGCCAGGCAGGCCGGGTCGGGCAGAATGTAAATGATTTTGTAACAGTGTGTCAGTGTGTCTGTTCAGGTGAACACAACTGCATCAGTGGTGCAGAGTTCTGGAAAACAAATCTTATCAGCATCACACCAGGTCTGCTCACCAGGTGTAGCCCTGATGTAGTGTGTCACCAGTGGAGAGGTTCACATTGGGGTCAGAAAAGAAGAGTTCTCCTCACAGTGACTGTAATTTTCAGACAGTGTTTAGTGTAGGACAGAGAGTGGAACAGGTACTTTCAGGCCACAGAGGAAGAGCATCACTGCAGCAAGGTCATTTTGATGAAATCTGGTCCATGCAGTGAAATGTGAACCTTCAGAATGTCGTGTACAGTAGATACAAGGATATCTTCATTCACCTTTTAATGTATGTCCAGGTCAAAAAACGTTTCTAATCTCGTGCACAGCTACACCTATACAACATACTTTTTTCAAACAGGAAACTAAATGTTATCCTCCACAGCAATACATACAAAATTAAATGCAATATTAAAGTAACCCTTCACACTGTTTAACTGTTGTTGCCACTCAGATCAGGGCATGGAGTAATTACAGGAGAGAATTTTGAACATGAGCATTGCATACCTGTTTATTTCCCAAGATGCTAGATTACAAATCTATCTCAGTTTGAGATCATGTTTTTGTTTCTACAGCCAATTATGTCTTCCTGCTTGCACACACAAGTCTCATACAATTCAGGGCCAGTGTAGGAAAACCTTGAACAAAGCTAAGGCTGGTAGTGTATACATGTAATTACCACCCAGGGACTGTGCTTAGTGGTTCATGGCATCCAAAACACTGCCTGCCCTGCGCTTTCTTAATTACTCTAATTATACTGCTGATTCTTTTTGCGGCTTTACTTCTGATTGCTTCTAGAGAAAAAGCCAGTGGGAAACAAACTAATACACACAAGATTTAAGCAAAGCTTTGAAAACGAAACCTAAAAAATCCTCTTTGTAACCTAGTTGCCAATACAGAACAAATGCAGGTTTGAACCATTGTATAATAAAAGTAATACCAAGCTGTATGTTGACGATTTATGTGGCTTTTGTGTGCATTTGAAACTTGCACCCATATAAGAAAACATAATCAGAAATCACATCACAAATCAAATCATATTAGTATTATTGTGTTTGGCCTGTGTCATGCCCATGTTTTGTAGACAGTTATAGTTGGTTTTGAAGTTAATGGTGTGCCAAATTGCTTAGTTTAGACTACAAATTCAATTCATTTTAATTTTGTGTAATCATTTTTGTTTGACTCCATTGCACCAGTTATTGCTACAACAGAGCTGTATTTGGCTGTTATAGAAAGTGCTGAACAAGGGGAAGTGTTTCAGGTGTAACGATTGATCTGCTCAGGGTTAGTGCGATTTTATTTCCTCAAATAAAAGAAGAGAACAACATCCAAACTCAAAGGTTTGAATTCTGAACTCAAGCAGAAAGTTAAAAGTGATTACTTCCAATTGTATTGCCAGTAGTGCAGCATTGTTAGTCGTATGGGCCTTGAGATCAACATTCCCTTCATGATACACACTAGCACATGAATAATGGATGAGAAAATGAATATTCTGAGTCATGATGGTTTTTTTTCTTTGTTTTGTTTTGTTTTATACCATACACCTTGCACCCTGTGCCTTTTATTTGTTTGATGATTGCCCTCCTCACCGTGCCAGATTTCATTTTCATATTGCACCCCACTGCAGCGCTGTATGTGGAGGTGATTCATGACAATATTGACACAAATCTTAAATGCATGTCACCACCAACAACTGATTGTGTAAAACTTCCATTTATATAATGGATCGTGTGGTGTGCAGATATCCATATAGTATTGACCTTGAGCTGAGTACAGTGAAGACAATACCAACTCCAGGGGCCTTGCCCTGTGGTTGACCCCCTACTACAGCGGTAGATGTTATGTAGATGTGTCAATAAAGTATAACAAAAAAAAGATATCTGTCACCTCTACAAATTCGTTCTGACATTCCTCCAATATCAGGAAAGTCATTTGTAGGGAAAATAGATGACAGCGGATCTGCAAGTTAGACTACCCCCCTACATTCACACAGGATAATAAACTCATAGCTCCAGATAACGGGACATCTGGCAAAGTGGGGAATTATTTTGTGCATCACTGTAACAAGGGAGCACATTGCTCACTAGGGAAACAAGACTGGTGGGAGCCAAATCTTCTAATTAATTCTGAGATTCCCATCATGCCACAAAAACGCACTGTAGATTAGCAGATTGGACGACAAACAACAAAAACTACGTCTTTTTTTATGAAAGCGCATGGTCATATTTCACTTAATGACTAATGTCAACAGATGTTATGTTATGGGCTGGTGCTGGCTCTTTTATTTCCCCTGGCTTAGTTTCCTGTTTAGCGCTCAAAGCTAAACAAATCCCCCGATAAGTAGCAATGGAAGCTGCTTCATTCCTCAGCAGAGATTTATTTACTAAGTCATTTGGAAAATTAAGTAAAAAGGGGAAAAAAGCCAGTTTTTGTTTGTCATGAAGCTGACGACTTTGTGTGGAGAGAGGATTTCTGCGCTGCAGATAATGGTTTCCTCCTCGGAGACAACACACAGCATTATGCCAAACCCAGCTCAGTAAATGAAAGGTTTCATACGTTGAAGTGTTATCCCTCTGTAATAGCAATAGAACCACTCTACCAGCCAATAATGAATGGAACAGATAATAATGTAACCAACTACATTATTCAAATGATCCCTCAGCAGTCAGAGCCGTGTGTAATGATGCTCTCTATTTGACAGTCTATGAAACTGCAACCATTCATTCCCAAGGCACACAAAATCCAGAAGTACATGACATGATTATGCATGCCTCTCATGTCATTGGGAGAGGACAAGGCCGTGCTCGCTGTATGGTTCATAAAAAAAGACATTTTCTTTCTTAAAAATCCTCTTTCAGAATCTGAATTACTTTATTATATAAGTACAGTCAATATGCATAAATTTCTTATGGTAACTCCAGTGCAGACAGGTTCATGCAGAAACATGAGAACAAGATGAGAAACCTCAGCAGCAGGTGATGAGAGTATATGATTAAGTTTATTAGTGGTCCGCAGTGATGGCGATATTTTGCCCGTAAATATGTCTGCCCTCTTTCCAATATTATGACGCGAGATGGCAGTTGGCTTTGTGGTACTCAAAGCACCAAAAAACAAATTCCATTTGGAAAAAGCGAACAGCAATGTCTCTTTACAGAAATCAAGATCCTGTCACTTAAGATTACCCACAGGCCTTGTTGAGAGCAGTTTCACATAGGAACTATTTTCTCTCTACTGATTTACAGCTACAAACTATATCACCACACAGCAGGAAGCATGCATCCACTCATGGTTAGGTTTAGGATAAACATCATGGTTTGGCATATAATAAGTACTTTTGTCACTAACATGACATAATGTATGTCACGTGACATATGTCACATATGATACATCACATATGTCGCTAGTGTAGCATGATACACATGCTAGCATACCAGGCTACATTGTTAAAAGAAGTTAACGCTGACTTCCTGCCCACCCTATAGGGGCTTTTCCGATATTTGTACAACATTATGCAGACTTTGTAGCTTTTTATGCTATGTCCCGTCACTCCTCTGCTTCTGTAATAAATTCTATGACCATTAGAGAGCATCACCTTACAATAAACATAAGTATGGTTCATAATAAGCTGTTTGCACAGTCAACCTATGGGGTCATTTTTTTCTATAGGAGCAGGCTGCTTACTTCCTACATGATACTGCTCACAACAAGATTTGTGGATTATTTTGAGTAACCAGGTCATGATTTCAGGAAAGAGTCGCTGCTGTTGAGTTTTTAATTTAAAAAAAAAATTTTTTTCATCTAGTTGAATTATATTGCAGAGAAGGTAGACATCTCTATGGCTGATATCTCCAACACTCTGCAGTTCACACCTAAATCTCAATCTCAATCTCAATCGAATCTCAATCAGTCTCAATTGATAAAAAGCACTACAGGTAAAAGGAAAAATATGTATTTTTGATTTTGGGGTGAACTGTCCCTTTAATGTTAAACCATATGGTGTGAGATGCAATCTCACAACTAAGTGATCACAGGAACAATACTATCAGAGCCAAGGCTTATATTCCTGATTAAATATCTTTCGTTATCTCATAACTCCTCCTTAGGCCACCTCTCCTGACTGTCCCAGTGATTTTCAAACATATGCTACATCTGTGTGAGGGGCATATAAAACACAAGTTCCTGATAATACTTTGCTCAATATAGCAGTTGAAGTGCTCCAGTTAAAGAATAAAATAGATTCTACCTGTGGCTGGGAGATCTGCGTGTTGTTGAGTCCATGGCTTTGGCACAGGTGAGTAGGATGCTTAGTGGGAAGACAGATGACACAGCAGAAGACAGTCTGTATCTCGCAAGCTGACTGCATTATCCAGTCTGCCCACCCACTCGCAGGGAAGAGTGAGGGAACCAGCAGGGCAGATGGGAGCAGAATCTGACTCATTTAAACAGGCCTTGGAGTTGCCAGTTGGCGTTTAGCCTGTGAACTGAGGCAGAAAATAACACCTTCTAAATAATGAAATAAGCCTTCATTTAATGAAAGATTCAGGCTCCATGTCCTTTTACTATATCTGAAGGCCTTGGATGAGGATTATGTTACTATGGCGGAGGTTTCCCACATGCTAGTGAGTGATTTTGTGCACTGTGAATATTGCTTACTCTCTCTCTGCCTCTGTCATTCCCCTTAGTGGTATGTCTTTGACTTCTCCTCCTCTGGCAGGACCAGAATTGTTTTAATTTGTCACATTAAACAGAAAACTTGTTACTGCTGACACATACGAGACAGTTACACAATAGACGACTGGCATCTTACATGAAGGACACAACAAAACAGGACCTCTTATATGCAATAGACATATTGTGTGTTAGGAGACTAGGCATGACAAGTATAGGTTCAAAGCCAAAGATGTGTATGCATCTGGAGAAGACTTGTAAATAAGATTTATACTGTGAGCACTGCGGGGGCTGAAAACCCATCAAACCATAACTTATCATGTTCTTCTAATTAGCCTTCTCTACTGCGCAATGCAGTGTCCTCACCAGCAGTCAAAAATTACACCTCATTAATATTCCGCCATTACTCGGACTACTTGCATAATTTTTCATAAGCATAATGTGACTTAACAACAGAAGACGTCTTTTCACAACAGCGCAGCCTGCAAGATGCCTTGTTGTTGCTAATAAACAGTCCCCTAAATATTGTCTCACAAGCATAACGTGATTTAACAATCAAAGGCACTGCTCTACAGCCGCTACGGCTCCACGTTGAAGGTCTGCAAACACTCAGTTGCTACTTTGAAGTGCCTCCTCAGGCAGAGGTGGGAAGTAACTGTTTACTCAAGAGTGTAACTTAATACAAAGGCCATACTATCAGCTTATCTAGAGTCAGGTAGCTGCCTGTTGTCTAGCCTGCACTCAAACTCACCACTACATTGTGCCCACACCATCTATCATTTGTGTGGGTGTTCCTCTGTTAGTATCCGATGTCCTGAAGTGCCTTTCACTATATGTATTCCATAACGTAACACTCTTGTATAACTGCCCCTGCACTGTATGCTGTACTGCCCCGACATCCTGTTCCAAAAGGTACAACATACAATTAAGTTAGATAGAGTTTCAAGAGGCTTTTAAGATCTAATGTCCTCTTACTCCAGACTCATTGCCATGTAACAGTGTTATGTTATATTTTATTTTCTGAAAGTCAATGGTACATGACTGTAGGCCTTTGCATTTTTGGAAAGGGAGGGCTTACTGCTTGGTAGTAGGCACAGAGTCCTAGGGCAGTGTTGGAGGGCGTGCCTCATTCTTCCTGTGTGGACAGGTTAGGTGATTGGCCTCACAGCAGAAGGCTGTGGAAGACAACAGCAAGACAAACCAAAGTAGACAGCGGTTGGATAGTGTATCAAGGGAGCCAAACTATTTGCCAAGGCAGAGAGGGTTCCCTGAGATTACATCTTAGAGCCTCAAGTTGTCACATGATGCAATACAATACTGTCTCCAACAGTGACGTGAACAGTATCACTGTTAGCTCTGGACTCTCAGAAACAGACTTTGATGCTGTCTTTGAAATGGGTAGAAGACAACAGGATCATTTAGTCCTCCTACAATTGCTCCTTTGGTTCACCTCTCTATATTTGGGCACTTGGGCATCCTGTGCTCCCCCTACTGGACTTCTCTTTTCAGTTATTTCCCAGTTTGTGTCTGGTTGTGTGGATGTTGTAGTAGGCTTATCTCATACTTTGATTGCAACTTTTTGTATGGACTAAAGTGACTCCACAGAGGATATATTTCTGCTGAGCACTGGACTTTATTTTTGGACTCCTTGGACTGAGCAAAGGACTCATTATGATAATTTGGTAAATGAACTGTGGGAAGCTGAATTTGCATGACATCCAGATAAAGAACAGTTTCTCTGTGTTTTAATGCAATTGAAGTCGATGCGCTTTTGCTGGTTGTTAGATGATTGTTTCCATTTTGCTTTTGACTACCTTAAAAAATAGTCAGACCTGACTGTGACTGGCATCCTGACAATAACAAACTGTTAGTGTGGGAGATGAGTGTACAGTGTTTCAAATGTTATACTGTGAAACATGGCACATTTGGAGTGGCCACATTACTTATCAATTCATTATTAAAGCCAAGAAAAATTACATTAATGCAGAATAAATACTTGTAAATATCACAATTTAATTTATACAAATTAGCATATCTTGATACGAGAAATTTAGAAGTTCATATCAGTAAATTCCACAGATCTTAATACCGTATTTGATACCATGGTAAAAAAAATGAAAGCAAAAGAATAAATCCCATGAACCTAAACATACACTTCTACATTAAATTCAGTTGTAAATTTTGTTATTTATCTTTGATGATCAGCCTCAAACGCAAAGCACGAGTCTATCAATCAGTCAATCCATCAATCAATTTTATTTATAAAGCCCAATATCACAAAAGACAAAAATGCTGAATGTGCAGCGGTCAGCGCAGAATGGATACTAAATGCTTCATCACACTGCTGGCATTTGTAGCATAGTGTAAATAGGCAGTACTCCAGTTGCAAAGAATTAGAAAAACATGCTGCTTTCTTTTCGGCGATTCGAGGCACTTGTTATCTTCCAGGTGTTGCTGTTGTTCTTCCATGCTCTCACCCGAGCCACACTGCCTGTGTGAGCAGCATGTGACAGTTGCACCTGGGCAGCACTGCTCATGCTGACAGTGTGGCTGCTCTCTCACCTGTGAGCATGGGCACAGGAAAAAAAAAAAAAAGAGAGAGAGGTTTGGCAATGCACACACATTGCTCACGCAAACAATGTGGCCAGGACGTTAGGCATTTAACAGCAGACTGGAATACAAGTGGGTGTATGCTGCTCCATCAAATCTGGAGAAACTGCATCCCTAGTACTTACACTACAGTACTGTAGAAAAATCATTAAGTTTCTGGAATTTTAGAATCCACCTGGTACCGAAGTATCGGTTCTCATGACATCCCTAATAAATATACAGTATATATATATTTTTTTAAATGTGTTGAATCCACTCTTTGATATTTTCCCTCTTTCAATGAATATCCTATGAACATTCCCAATGTCTAACACTTCGCTGCTGAAAAAAAAAACAAATTGGCTTGTAGCACAAAGCAGAAATGAGGCTCTACAAACAAAGCAGGAGAATTATTATCTGAAATAAGAGGCTCTTTGACAGGATCTTTCAGTAGAGGTCAGATGTCTTGGGTCTGAGGCGCTCCCTGCTGATTGGATTATTCTGCTATTCAAGCAGAAGCTCTGCTTGGCACACAAACGTAAAGTGAGAAAATTCAATGTGTAAGGCCAGATGAGATGCTAATAGAATAGAAGAATTGCCCCTCGGAAGAAATTCAAAGGGGAGGCAACGCATATAAGATATTTTGAGACTGAGGGCGAGGCCAATGTCTAATGCCATCTCAGCTCTGCTGCTGTAAGAGGAGGATGAGACTCAGAGGAAGATAATCACACGGCACGATCATCTTTTATGTAGGCAATCATAACAGCAATAATTCCTTCATATCCAAACAATGCCAGTGTCTGCATGCTTGTAGCTAGCCAGTCAGCCTGCGCTAGCCGCTGACCAATGTCTCTGGAAAGCCCACAGCTCTTCCATCTCCTTTGTCTCACTTGCTCTTCAACACACACCTGATTCTACTAAAAAAATGTAATCCTACCATAACTGATCCTACGGCGCAAACATGTGGCGATTTCCTCCGCACAGTGGCCACAGGTTTAATTAGCCGATGTTAGCAGAACCATATTCATAGCAAGAAAAGCTGTTCCTCTCTCTAAATTAGCCTGTCAATCACAGCACATTCCCAAGACTCTCCCATTTCCCTCTGCTGCTGATTAATGGCATGAAGTCAGTTTATCAATGTGCCATATGCGGAACGCAATTCATTACCCTCATCTCCAGGATTCGGCAAAAAGCATGTCCTGCCTCATTATTTGTGACTGTCCACAAGCGGAGGAGATATGGCATACACACAGTAATGGTGCTTGTTAGTATGCTAATGTAAATATCAGTTTAGCACACACCTACCATTTCCAAGCAACACGTTATAAGACAAGCAAGTATCCCCTCCAGGTTGACATGCATCATGGGAGAGGCACACCGAGAAAGGTGGCCATTAATCAAATCATCCACAACTAACAAGACAAACTTATTTTTCTTTCTCGATTAGCAAATATGAGCCTAGGGATTCACAGCTGGTTACATATGCAGTAACCCTAGGGTGACTTCATGCAAAGCTGCTTTGAATACATTGATCAGGCTACACTTATTTGCCAATCTGCTGATTATTTTATAGCCTTGAAGAGACTTTCTCACTGATGATTTATGACAGAGCCCATGTAATATCTGCTGTGTGCATTTATCTTTTGATCATTGCAATAAAGGGGATTCTCAGTAGGTACATGAGCTGTCAGGATTGATCCTCCATTTTCAAATACATTTTTACAAATTGGAAAACACACATTCCCAAATTGTGATACGTTTATGAACTATAGTCAATCAAATGTCAATTCTAATTATGCTAAAATGTTCCATTGATTTAGTGAGGAAATCATTTTCTCAATTAGTTAACTGCACAAATGCTTCAAAGCTTTGGATCTGTAGATTGATAACTTATGAGGAGCAATGTGATTTTTTATTTCATATTAACTTCAGCTGTCAGATTGCCTTTTGGATTCGATGCCGCTCCATTCACTTCGTTTTATGACATGGGTGTTTAATGAACCTGGGCAGCTGTGTACTCTGCATAAATAACTCACAAGTGGTAGTGACACCAGAGTGCCTTCACACTGTATCATGCAGTGTTGCCATATGTAACGTCACTTTATCTGGTTAACTGAGGCTTCAGTGACTCTTAGAGATAGGCGCTAAATAGCTTGTGTCTTTTATCCTTGTTTCTCAAACTTTATCTTGGCAGCTGTACGATGTCGTCTGAGGGAGAGCTCCCCGGTGAGGCGTTAGAGAGAAAATGAACAGAGAGGCACTCCATGGTAAAGAGCTGCAACAAAACCAAAGTGTTATTGAGAAGATGGGGTGAAGTGGTG
>JAPZEB010000001.1:23476112-23514302 GCA_029783705.1 Chaetodon striatus
GGTAAAGAGCTGCAACAAAACCAAAGTGTTATTGAGAAGATGGGGTGAAGTGGTGGCCCAAGGGTGCTGGAAAATTTTAGACCATTTGTAGGACATATATCTTTACCATAAACCAGTTTGGCTGCTTGATGGAACACTATGGTATTTTGACTTTTTATAGCATTTTCTATCCTTTTATACATGCATGGTATAGGCTGCCAATTGTCAACCACTGCATGTGGACTAGGACTGCCTTGGTAGCCGAATAGTTACAACATATGTCAAGTCTCGCACCGTCTCTGACTATAATCTATCTCCAGGACCGCTGTTGCATGTCATACCCCTGTGTCTCTCTCCCCTTCAAACTTAGACCAAACTCCAAACAAACCAGGCAGTGTTGATCAAATATAAACCAAGATTCTGTTACTGTATTGCCTATATCTTACCTGAAATATTTTTGGACATTTTAGTGCACTGTTTGGCTGTAATATGAGATTAAAAAAAAAAAAAAAAAACAGAAAGTGGGCGCCATACTGTTTTCTGCATTATGAGAACTACAGCTGAGAAAACTCAGATCTAACGGTAAAACTAGGCATAGCTGATCAAATATGAACCATGATTCTGTTACTGCCTTTCCTATTTCTCAACTCAAATGTTTACAGACACATATTTTAGCTTGCTGTTTAACTGTAATATGAGATTGTTTGTTAACAGCCGGCCATCATATTGTTTCAAAAACAGTGTCAAAACAGTTAAGCTTGCATGAGGTCAACCACCTGAGGCAGCATTTATTGGACCAGTGCAGTGCAGTGCATTGTGGTAATTGTAGGTTTTCTACCTCTTATGCCACAGCTCTTTTCTTCTCTGGTCATGTAACACCAATTTAAAAAGTATTTTCATCTTTCTACTGCACAGACAGCCCAGTTTATGACAAGGCCATCTATCCCACAGTGAAATACTTTATAGAAAACAGGTTTACGGGCAAGTTTGACTGAGTGTGATTTGTGGCACTCCGTCAAAGTGGTTGCACCATCGCTTATTGCTCATCAGCTCATCCCTGCTGCCCAAATTTGGATTTTTCTTGTTTTATAAACTGCCAAGATAGCATAGAGGAATAAGTATAAGCATGGCATCAAATATATAGAAACCAATAGGATGACCAGAGGTCACAGTCTGTCTGGAACAGTCCTGCTTTTTGACTATTCGCCCTGCATGGAACAAAGTGTCCCGCATTGCAATAAACACATGCTTTATAAATAAGAAATGTGAGATTTATTTGTCCATGAATCATTAATTCCTAATATGCTGTGCAAACATCAGCCCATGGCCTTCTCTGCTCTCAATGTCTCCTCTGCCAGCAGAGAGAGGGTTTCTATGGTTACAGGGACTCTTTTATGTTCACATGTGCACCTGTGCAGCATTGTCTGTGCTTGCAAAAACTGAGGTGTAAAGACAAGACACTTCACGCGATATTTGATTAATAAGCTTTACATGTATCACAGAGTAAGGGTGGGCGGATCCTAGTTCTGCTCTTGACTTATTACTTACAGGGCATTCATTATACACCTTGTGTTGCATTGGTTGGATTTGATTTAGTTGTTAGTAAACAGTTAATACAAATGAACACAGATGATCAAAATATGGTTAGGACAGAGTAGTCTGGCAATTCTTGGAATTTCCATATTGATGCATATTTTACACAAAATGCAAACACTGACAGGCTTCAAAACAGTGTGTCATGTAGGCTAGTTTCTACATTTGCACACAGCGGCAGGTGTTTGTGGTGAAATAAAAAAGGGAAGCTGTTTGATGTCATTTTACAACACTTTTCAGTCTAATTTTTTGTCTAAAAAGTCTGACATTTGATCAACTAGCTCACACTGAGAAAATGCCTCATTATAAAAGGGAATGTGTGAATGTGGAAAAAATAAATAAATAAAATAATTTAGATGGTATTTTGTTGGTCTCATACGCTGGAGTCACGGACCTGAATTAACACTGAATTTCTGAATACAAAAGACAGAAAAGATATGATTAGATTACAAATAAACTATGATTCATTTTCTGTTATAATTCATTGCTGTTTATAATTCACAGACATAACCTTTATTTGTGAATTTATGAATACTTACATTTGTTTCCCTCAGCCTAGGTTTGGATAATGACTTAATGTGTTGAGCATCTGTAGAATTCTGTTTTCTTAAGTCTTACCATCAATTTAGGCTCGCCTCTCAAAAGGTAACATGTTCTCCTGCGATGAATACATTTGGAGATATCACAGACAATTTTTTAGAATTATTTCAAGTTAATTGTATTTATTTACACACACTTTGTACAAGGAACACAAATACATGCAATTCTCCACCATTTGATAATTTCAAAATGCGATTGCCATACAAGCTTAGACCGGGAGGACACATAGAACTACAAGTGCAGCCAAACATACAACATCAGGAAGACATGTCAGCCCATATATAACCTATATCAGTGAATCCGATTTATTTTCTTCAATCAAAGATACAAGTGGAAAAACCATGTGGGAAATCACATCAAATTACAGTTTCGTCTACAGACTAATAGCAGTATATGTTCAGATCCTGGTTCTATTACCATCACGGAATTGCAGATTGTGATCTCTAGTGAATTCAGTGTCGGCAGCTATTGCTTCTTATTTAATTTGCATGTCAAATGAATCAGGAGTGCCCCCCCTCTCATTTACCAGTCTATTACTGTAACAGCTATTGAGTGGATTGACACACATCTGCACTCCCTCTGCCTGCACGCACGCCGTCTTACTATAATGCAGCAATGTCTAATGAAAGATTCTCAGTGTACAGTAATTAGAGCCCCGATGTATTGTAGGAAAGTCTTTTATGAACACGATGCACAAAAACGAATTATTCTTGACATTCATGTGACGAACAAGCTGACAGGACTCAAAGATGTTATCAGTGGATAGATGAGAAAATGGAGGCAGCCATTGTTCTTTAAATGTTTTGTATATTGAGTGGGAGACATATAAGGGGTCTTTGTGTTTGTGTGTGTGTGTGTGTGTCTGTCTGTCTACATTTGAGTATTCCTGTCCTTTTTTCAATTAGATGGTGGCTCTGCTTGTGGGCATCACATGCACAGTGCTGTATGTGTGGTCAGTTAGAGGCTGTCCGCGTTTATTTTTACTTGCAAAGCATTTCACTTCTGCTTTTACGATGATGAAATGAGGTCTCTAAAGAAGCAGAGCAAGAACATGATGGTGATAAATTTATTATCAAACGGGGTTTAGCGCTGGGCGGAATAAACATGAAGCACATTATCTCATGATGAAGATGTTGGGTCGACTGTCCGTGAATACTGAGAGCTTTTTTATCCTGAACAGAGGTTTGGAGCACTGGCTAGTGATTAAGTTGCAAATCGAGAGGAGTCAGCATGGGTGCAAACTGCCGGGAGGATAATAGCCTGTTGTTTTCGGGGGGTCAGGGAAAACTAATTATACAAACTCTACTTTTATATTACTACTCGCTCTTTTTCAATTCTACTCAAGAGAAAAAAATATGCATCAGGTTTTTTTTTTTTTGTTAACTTCCAAAATGTTGGGCATGGTGCCATCTGGAGAGAAATTATGTGGGGAGAAGTGTCAAGTATAATTCATAGCAGCATGTTGTGGGTGTGAGAGCACTGGGAAAAGGAGTTGATTCATCAAACTCCAAATGATGTGCCTTTTTCTTTACAGCAAACAGCAGAGCAGCATTGGTATGTGCCTTGTTCCCACTGCCCTTGATACACTTGAAGTACTGTTTTTTTTTTTTTTTTTTATTACATCATATTTGCTGTCTGGAATTTAATCCAGGAACCTCATATTTGGAGGTCAGAATGTATTTTACTAGGGATTTTGCACCACTCCTTTAAAGGAATACGTCTCCCACAGGATCACCATTTGTATATGTTAGTGTTGCATGAATTATGGCGAACATGATGAACTGTAAAAACCTTAGTATTTAAAACACTTAGGCATAAACAGAGTCACACAGAGATGACATGTGTGCCTAGGCAACTTAACTGAATGTATGAGCAGAGTTCGTGTGATTGCCCATGTGTGCTACTCACATGCTGAAGTGTTTTAAATTGTACAGTTTTAGAGAAAATGCATTTAGTAAGTACAGAGCAATGGAATAAATGAGACTCAGATTATGCTGCATAAATTGTGCGAGAGTTTGTAAACAAGTCTTTTGACATAGTTTTGCTGTTGTCAAACAGCTGCCTTTCATTTCAATTTATCACGAATGTTTCTGGATTCTTTGTTCACTGTTGAGGCATGTGGAAAAAAAAATTTCTTCATGATTTTGATATACAGATTGACATTTTGTGGGTGAAATATTCCTTTAATGCTGCCATAGAAAACGATCTGCCACTCTATTTGTCTCGCTGCTGCTAGTAGCAGACCTTGAAGTCATTATCCAGCTTCAGTATTAAAAAGTCCCCTGAGTTGAGACACTATGTTACACAGATAGCCCCCATGTCACAGAGCTTATATAAGGCTTGTATCAACTAAGAGATACACATGAATGGTGCCTGCAGAGCCAACAAGCTGCCAAAGATTTTACAGCCACTGCTTGGAGCCCCATTAAAATAACACTCTGAACCCGGCTATAACTCACACTCCTGGAACATCTCCACATTGACCCATTGCTGCTTTGATTGGGCTTTTCTGTCAAAAGGTCCGCCATCACCGTAGGGGAGGTTTATGAGGCGCAGCCAGAAGCTGTGTTTATTTTATGACAGGCATTTCAAATAAAAAAAAAAAGAGGAAGAAGAAAACACAAGCAATATCATTAATTCCACCACATGGCCATGAAATGTTGTCTTGTTTGTCTGCTGTTCTATGTTGTTGAAGCTCTCCTTGATAGTTCAGCATTGCTTGTTTGATGCAACCCATTTAATTCGGGCAAACTTCTTTATGCTCTGCTGGACCTTATTACACCTCTGGCTACTTGCTGCATGTCCACTACAGAAGCATGTGTGTCATATGTTGTAGGAGAAAAAGACAGGATGCTGAGTGTGTTATTACAGCTTGTACAGTCTTGTGTTTGTATGTGTAGAACTGACTCATTGGAATGGTCTGCCATTATGCCTAAGCATCAGTGTCACAGAGATATATTTATTAATATCCATAATAGAGGGGAAATCTGTAATTATGCTGACTCTTATTGTAAGTGGGTGTGCAGTTTTTCTTCTGGAGAGTATAAATACATCTTTGCTGTGTTTTCAGCAGTAGAAGTTATACATATCTGGTAAAGTCTTATGTATTACTGGCAACTTGTGAGCATCAAGTCTGTTTTTTATCTTTATATCTCATTATTTCCCCTTCCGGCTTGTTATGATGTGCAACCTGCCAGTCTGTTGGAAATGCTTTCTTAGATTTTGCTGAAAAGCTATACTACCACGCCGGACCAAACTGATAACACAAGGTAGATTATATGACTACTGCTTGCAAGAGTAGCAATGTTTTCCTTTATTCCTACTCTTGTAGTTGCTCTTATTTTTCTTGCTTATTTACCCTGCTGTAAAAGCTGTCAAAACTTCTTTCGTGATGCTTTATGAATGAGAAAATTCATGCAGTGCCTCTCTAGAGAGAAATCTGCATAATAATCTTCATGAGCAATGTTGAAGATTAACTCCTCCAACGAATCTGCATAATTCCACCTCACCTGTATTATGCTTTGCTTACAATACATACTGATTATCTGCATGGGTGTATTGTCAAGACAACAAACTCCGGACACAGAGCACAGTTGTGCTAGTGTCCTGTGGATAAAGTAGTGGTTTAATTAAGATGTATCTGAAGTGCACTGGTGCACAGGATGAACTGGTAGATCAGTCAATCTGTTCAGCAGCATAGAGGTGGCAGTGTCTTAGCTCCTCGTATCAACAAACTTGATTCAGTGCCTGAGTACAATCTCAAGGTTTCTCCCAGTGTCATCTCTGCTACTAGAGAAGAATTGCTGGCCTCCTTTTTAAACTGAGTACCAACCTTGAATCTGCAAAAGGCCCAATCTTTATCAGTGGAGGGCTTCTGACCATGACTTGCTTGTTTGTTAATTTATTTATCAGTGTGGTCTGTTGCCTTTCTTATTTATCCAGACGAGATATACAAAACGTCCATACTCTAACTCCCCATTGTTGGAATAAGTGCAGGATTCAGTCTTCTGCTGTTGACCACTGGCAGATACAGATCACATATTAATGTTGTCAATGAGGCAACAATGTCAATGAGATGGTAGTTACTGTTTTTAAAGACTTTTGAGTAATGTTGAGCAACGGATCCATGAAGCTACACAATACATACATAAAAAAATAAAAGAAATAGTTCATCCCCAACATATTTTTTCCCCTTACCAGTAGTGCTATTTATCAGTGTTGATGGTTTAGTGTGAGTTGCAGAGTGTTGGCGATATTGCCCATAGAGATGTCTGCTTTCACTTGAATATAATGGAACTAGATGGCACTCAGTTTGTGGTGCTCAAAATACATTGAAAAACTCAACAGCAATGCTAATGTTAGTTAGCTACAACTCAGCCAAGGAGGACATCATCAGTGTTTACACCTCATGTTGTCCCGAGCTCAAGCCTCCTGTCTATGAGTAGTAAAGCTGTCCCGAAAACCAGTTCTGAGGCATTGAAACTTTGTTGAAAAATATTCACAATTAATTGAAGCTTCAAGAGGCCCTAAAATAGCATGCTGGTTGAAGTAACATTAGCCATAATAGTTGGAAAAAAGAATATTTTGCTAGATGGCTATGCTGTTACGTACAGGTTTCAGGTGAGTTGCTTTGCTGGTTGTAGACTTGTGATTGCCAGTTTCCTTTGGCATATCTTGCACTCAGCCTTTTGAAAGTCATACATTTTGAAACTATTCCTGATGCTTGACTTTTTTGACATCTCTGCTAGCGTATCTGTAAGCCTGTCACGGGAGGTCAGACTGTCGGAGTCACAAAACTACTCATATCACTAAGTTTAAATTTCCTTGTCTGAGAATAACTAAGACTTAATGTGATGCATAATTATTTATGTTTAGGTCCTATTTCCTTAATTATGGGCTATTTGGGATTTGTGCAGCAATAGTATAGAAAAGCAAAGCATTCAAATACTGATTCGGACATTGATTACCATGGCAACAATCAAAGCTTCGAAGCATTCAGGTCAGCCCTGATGAGTAGATGCGGGCTTCCTTCTGCGCAGTGATACGGTTGGCATGTGTAGTAAGAAAAATAGTTCCTTCATGAAACTGCTCACAACTGTGGATCATCTCGGGCCGATATCTCCATCACTCGGCAACTAACATCACAATAATCTAGATTGATAAACAGCACTACAGGTAAGAGAAAAAAAATATATCTTTAATTTTGGGGTAGACTGTCCCTTTAACCAATTCAAAATAAGCTATTCAGTGGTATTTGAATTCTGATTACTGTGATGTTTTTTCCATTAAATGAAATGGGTTATGGTCACCATAATTTGCAGCTTCATTATTATAAATCTATTCATATTTAGTTATTGCCAAGCCCTGTGCATTACTATAATCACACTCACACTGCTCTCCTCTGTATCACAGTGGCAAAAATAAGACATTAGAAGCCTGGCAGTTGTATTAAAGTACATTAGGCAGATTTATTGTTCTCTATAAGAATGCTTATTTGAACCAAACATCCATTTCACATTTCCAATGAGTCATGCTCGATTAAATTCAATGTGTTGAAGATGGAAGAGAGTATTATTAAGCCAAGCGCCGGGTATGTGAATTAATTAAAGTCCTACTTTTTAATTCAATATAAATGTCAAGCTCTGTGTGTGGCAGGATATTGAAATCAATCAGGCTTTAATATAACGGGATCCTCTGCCTGTGACAGGGATCAACACGTCTGCGTCACATGTTGGCTGCTCGTGCATGAGAGTGGGAGGAGGTCTGAAGGCTCAGACTGTCTGTCCTCTGATCTAACGCCATGTTTCCATGTGTTTGACACCACAGCAGAAGCGCAGCATTGAAAAATAGCTCCCTATCATTCTTAAGAACAGTGAATCACTGCCGGAAAACTGGATTTGTTGTGGCTACTTAACACTCTGTTGTCATTGGTGGTAGCAATATATTTCCTTTAGCATTCTGCCACATCTGACAGAAATTCATCGGTATGAAAGTGACAGCTAATCCTTGGTTTTATATGTACCTTTGTGGCAGCTTTATGAGGTATATAGCACAAACAGGGGTTCACTAGGGAAAAAACAAACTCATGAATTCCTCCACACACCTTTTGTTTCTAGTTTTTTGGGAACATGACTTTAAATTACAGTCTCCTCACTGCCACTCAGGAAGCAGAGTTTATATCAGTGCAGGAAAAAATTTTATCAGCATGAAAAATTTCATGCTCACAAAAAATGTGAGCACAACACGAGGCTAGTCACGGGCAAATAAGCTATACATGCATCATATCACACAACAAAACTGCATAAAAATGCATCCATGTTTGGACACTGAATTCAAACATCAAGCCTGGCATAATGTTAGCAGTGTCAGCATTTACATATACGGCTGCCTGCAGTAACAGCAGCCTGAAAAACATGAGAATTCATTTCTTTGTGATGGTAATGGGAATGAACAGGGATTGGCAGCGCAGCTGAGCTGAGTGTCTGTATGATCCTGCTGTTTGGACTTATATTAAACAGCTTAATTCAAGAGCCAGGGAGAGATAGATGGAGTTTGATTTTGTTTATTAATTTTCATTAGTAAACACACAACAGTAAATCTAAAAGGAATTTAGACACTGCTGTTATATAGTTGTATTAACGGTAGCGTTGACAGTGTGACTGTTATGTGTACATGCTGATAACTAACTACCCTGTCCTTTAATCTCTTCTGCTTCGGGCCAAATCATTATCAGTTGGTCCAGTTGCAAAGTTGCAGGTAGTAATCATAAACCAATTTATATTTTAATGAGCATGACATTAGATGGAAGTGTTGAATGGGCCGTGCTCAATGATGCTAAGCAGAGGCAGGGAGGGAAGTTTTGAGTCTTATTAAAGGAAGTAGAAAACCAGCTGACTATGATTTGTGGTAATTGGCAAGGCGTTCTGCTTGAGTGCGCATACACAGCCCATTCAGTCACACTGTGTGGCTTCAATTCAAAAAGCAGCAAAAAAGCATAATTATGTTTATTACTTTTCCCTCCACAAAGTGAGTGCAATCGATCCCAACTGGATGGCTTCAGTCTCTCACAAGATATGACACTTGGTAATATAACACCTAATTATTTTTGCTGACTGATCTGAAGCCTTGCAACATTCACATAATGAGCTGCACTTCTGCCCTCCCCGGTTGAATTGTTAGGCTTCCCTGCAGTTACAGTACAGTGGTAAAAATGGGAGCCTATATAAAAGTTATGATCCCCTGGAAACAATATTACCGAAAGCTACAGTATGACCAGCAAAACTTGACATTTGTGCCGTGTTGCCACAGACACCCACGGGAGAAAGAAGAGAAAGGTAGTAGAACATGGCGTCACATAGAGTCAATAATAAAGAGCAAAAAGTGATATAAAACTACATTCTACCACTTTCCCAAAAGCGATAGAAACTCCTAAAGTCTTCCCACACATGTTTTAAACTATTTGCATGATTCGACCTGTTCTTAGGGCTGTGTCAGCATCTACAGACTAGAGATGCAACGAGCACCTATTTCTATTGTGTAATTTTTTTTTGATAAATTGATTAGTTGTTTGGTCTGTAAAATGTCACAAAACAGTAAAATATGTGGATTAGTGTTTCCCAAAGCCCAAGACGACATCCTCAAATGTCTTGTTCGGTCTACAACCCAAAGACACTCTAAAAAGACAATTTTAAAAATGCTAGGAAAGTGATCACAATCCCCTCCCATGCCAAGTATTCACAATATTAACTGCTGCCATCAGGTTGATGCTATAGGGTTCCGACTAAGTACAGGAGGAGATAGGATAGGTATGAATAGGTATAAAAACTCTTTCGTCCCACTATCAAAGAATCTCCCAAACTCAGGACAAAAGGAGGGTGTAAAATGAGTAGTTGTGTTGTGTTGTGTGTTTTGGAATGCACTTTATGCAGTGCTATGCACTTTACATCTGTTTCTGCACTATTCATGTTTTCTTATGTGGCAGCCTTTATGTCCAAGACAAATTTTCCCTGGGACATCTGGAATCTTAAAAATTAATTTTACTGTTATGGAGGAGTAAAGAAGCCATAAAATATTTACATTTAAGAATCATAGGATAATATTAAATATTGAAATTAGGGGTGCACTGTTCCAAACCGCCAGATGAGTAACACCCCAGATACTGGGCCCCATAAAATGAATCAGAAATAATCCAGAAGTGACCTATCCCTATTGAATACAGTTTCTTTTTCATGTGTCTGCTCTAACTTACATCTATTCGGTCACGACCAGCCAATGACGCAGTGTGTAGTGTTATTAATATTGTATTACTTATCACAATGAGTTACAAGATTTATATGTTAGGGTATGCAGACTCTTGATCTGCAAAGATACCAGCAACGATGGCTGTCAAATAAATGTAGCAAAGTAAAACGTATAATATTTACTTCCGAACTGTAGTGGAGTAGATGGCTCATAAAATTGAAATTATCAAATAAAGTTTAAGTACCTCAAAAGTGTATTTAAGTGCAGTGCATGAATAAATGTTCTTGATTTCTGAGCACAATGGATATTTGCAGGGTAAAAAGAAGCCAAGGGGCTTATACAAAGTCTGTGCCAATACAGAATGATTCAGGCAAGTGTCATTAAACTACAAAAGTTAGCTATGAAAAGCTATAAACTAGCCAAATATGACACATCAAAGCAAAAAAGCACGTGTAATTATTTACATCAATGATGGCCACATTCCATTTTGGTGTGAAGGTTTCAGGGCCCTAGTATTGTGCATGCTGGCTCACTGGGGCACTTAAATGGAGCAGAGCCATTGTTAATGTCACCAGTTAAACCTGTGCTTTTCCTGCTATGACAAGTCAAAATGTCTGCTGTGCAAAAGGTCTGTTCAGCCTGAGCAGAGGTCTAATCAGCCAGACTGATCTGAAAACACCTGCGTTAGACGTCAGGTTACAGCTTCATTTTCCAGCAGGTGCAACAAGAGTTTTCCCTGCAGGCTTTTCAAACTGTGAGCACAGCAAGTGAGTCCAGCAACACAGATACAACAAAACAAAACAAACCAGTCATTTGAGCTGTATATTAGCCAGGTGTGTGTGTCCGTTGGGTCTACAAGTTCATCACATCTTAAAGTTCATTACACGAATCCACTTCCCCACCCCAGGCAATTTTACCTTTTGCACAGTAAGATGAGTGTGCCAGATTAATTGTGTTGAGCATAAACTGCAGCTGAGTTGGCTCTAATTAATTAACACGATGCTGCCTTCAGTGCCTGTGAGAAATATCAGAATTAGTTGAAATTACTTGCTGCTGATAGTTAGAATTAGTGTGTGCAGTGTGTGTCAGGAACATAAATAATTGGAAATGGGGATGGTCAAGTTTGCTAATCCCCAGATTGTTAAGATGAGTCATTAATAGGCAGAAAGTGTGCAAACTTTAACAATAGACGATAAAAGTGACATTTTGAATTCAACAGTATAACCCCTTACATAAAATCACATAAGGCTTGTCTTCTCTACCTCTACTTTTACTGCAGTTTATTATGCTTATAACACAGGAAGCCAATAATTACCTGTATATTGAATTATCATAGCGCGATTGGAAAAATAAAAAGTGGAATTCACCATCTCAGTCGAGATGATGTGGTTGTGATTATGTCACTTCCATCACTGACAGCCATGTCTAAGCAATGGTTGCCCAAGTTAGCTGACCATAAACATGTACTCCTTCTAAAAGCTGATTTAATGTTTCTTACAACTCACAAACAGACACTATCACATTAAACACAACTGGTTAGAGTGAATACATATGATGTGTCCAAGCTAATGTGCCACACGTCTGCCTTAATGATGCAGTTTACACATTTTTATAACTGCTAATTTATTGATTGAGAGTTCTACTGGGTGAAACATAACACCAAATTTAGCAGGAGACCTCAGTAGTAAAAAATAAAGTCATAAAATAAATAATAGTTCAAGGTGTGCTGCTGAGTTTATTTTAGAATAGGCAATTTTTTAATATAAGTTGAGAATGCAGTCAGACAGAGAAAAGCAGGGATATCTTGTATTGACGCTGAGTGACAGCCCTGCATTGTTGTTGTCATTCTCTTCTACAAATTCTGATTTATTATATTTCACTACTCTCAGAACTCTTTTTTTTTTTTTTATTATTTGTTATACCAATCCAAGCATGTGAAAATGGGAAATACAGGACAAATAACATCCTGTATGATTCAGTAAGAGACAGTTTAAGCAGTGTTTGCTTAACTGAAGGTGCGTTCCTCTCCAAAAGAACCGCTGTTGGCAGTTAGCCACCAAGATTAGCCACTGGACTAACCATAGAAAGTCAGTGGGACTAACTAGCTTACTGCTACTTCCGCTATCTCACCAGTGCAGTTGCACCCATAATCATTTCTACAGCAGCGCCCTCAGGAATGAGGTGGATAGATTTTGTTTCCTCCATTCTCAAATTTACTCCTGCACCTCTGAGCAGAGGTGTCAGCGCTACAACCAGGCACTTAAGCTCATTGACACAATTACAGTTATGTTGAACAACACTTGAGGCAGCTCTATGAATGAACCTCACCAAAAAAGAAAAAAAGCATGTCAATATTTTGCAGAAGAGTAATGGTGTCAGAGAGCTAGAGGATCAATGGGAACTTCAGCCTTAATACATTTACCTTGTTAAACGTGAACATTACATTACCCGACAGTGTGTTGTAGTTAAAATGAATTATCCAAAAAACCTCAAGCATGTGAATTTTTGCATTTATATAATTATAGAGCATGATCCTCCTATTAAACCTGAATACATCACTATAGGCTATTATGCTAATTTCCACCCAGGTCTCCGGATGGGAATTTGCTGTGTAGCATAACATTTGCAATTTGATGGACACCTTTATTCCAAATGCCTCACAGTAACATCACCGCATACTATATACTCTGCCGTACAGGTTCGCATTTCAATTTAGTTTGCTGCTCTGTGACTGACAGCTTATCTGACACCATCTGAATTGTCAGTCCCACCTGCACTGCTGCCAGCAGTTCAAAGCAAACATTAATAAGCATTTGCAAATGGTATTTGAGCCAGCTCTGATCTGTTTATATAAGACAGGAAATCCATCGCTACAATGCTCATATCTATAAGGTTTAAGACAAACCTGCATTAATTGAGGGCATTTATCAAATATAGGTGGCTTGCTTTGCTTCATCACTAATTAAAAAGATAGTATTTGCAGGCATTTGCAGCCTTACTATGATTTAAAGTGTGAATGGCTGGTCAGTCGATTTTCTTATACGTGCTGTAAGGTAGTTTATCATGTAGAATTCCCACAAGTCAAAACATTTCTGAAATAAATTATCATGGACTTAGGTGTATTGAAGAAATAGGTGTCATTAAGGCATTTAGACAGTGTGTTACACCAAATTAAAATGTTTATTTATTCATATTTTTCATTTTTGACACTCTCTAATTTTTGTGCGGCCTCTGCTGCACAGCAAGCCAAAAATATTTAAACCAGTACTAGACAAACAAGGGACAAACCATGTTATTATGCTCTGTTTTTTCTTTATATTTTACATAAAAGTGGGAATATGATGGTTATAAACACATACAGCAGGTTATTAAAGGCAACTCTAATGAGCAACAGCACCCACGGTATTTTCTCAGCAGTGTTACTTTAATAGCATTAGACAATGTTCTTGCCTGAAAACATTCTAAATATAGTTTTTACCCTTCAGCTTTGCCCTTTGTTGCAGAGAGACTTCACTGTACATCCTTGCCAAAAACTTTAAGTGATAATTCTATTTTAAAGATACTAATAGAAGAAGCTAATTATAGAAAAAAACACCGTCATGTGCATACTGTTTCAGAGAAGAATATGTATGGGTAAGAGGTTTGTAATGCAGCCACCACCAGTGATTTTCATAATTTAAACAAGCCAGGCCATATTAAATGTAGATTAATTGCCAAGGTGAACACTTAATTCAATAAAATATAATTTCCCTAATGTTTTATTTAATACAGCTGTATAATTAATTAAATCACCAGCAATTTATTACGAAGCAGCAACACAGGCTGTCGAGACTAAATAGGATAATGACATGAAAGCTGTACTAAAACAATGGCCTAGATTAATTTCATTCTTATTGAACTGACAGTTTTCAATCTACAATGTTTTCACCTTTTCTGCATGGACTGTTAGAACGAGCAGTCGGACTAATTGAATTGACTTCTCGATCATTAATATTTTCTCTCACGTCATCTGATAATCCCAGCACCCTCTCGCTGTTCCCACAATGATTTTGGTCTATGTTGCCTTGGGCGAGGTTTCCAAGCCAAGCCGTATAGTCATGCTGAAGGAAGCTGGGGGCCAAGGGCCAAGAGCAGTCCTCGCTAAAGCCCCGGGGCTGATGGCTGTGGGCAAGAGCAGAAAAGACACAGGTCGACAGAAGGCCACAGGGCTCGATTCTTGCATTTATTAGCAAATAGGGAGGTGAGAAATTGCTTTCAGGGAGGAAAAAGAGTCTGCAGGGATTGTCTTGAGATTGTCTTGAATGGGCCCCAGAGATTTCTCTGTTTCATGGTGAGGGAGGTTAAGCTGCTCCCCGCCTTCTACTGCGTCCAGCTGCCTGACACTGAGAGCGCTGTGCATACTGTATGTCCTGTGTACAGTCTTTTTAATGCATTTTTCTTGTTCCTCTGAAACTGGGCTTTCTTGACTTACACACAGAGAGAGAGAGAGAGAAGCACACACACCAACAAAGATTTACAAGTGCACAAGGAAGAATGTAGTGCTGCATGTAGTGATGGAGTGCTATGTGCAGCACAGCACTGCATACTGTATTTTACTTGTAGTGTCTTTGCAAATTAATGTTATAAAATTTTGTAAATTATGTTTGTTAACATTGTAAAATAATTGGCACCCAGACTGTACATTCATTTTAACATTTACTGTCTTAATGCTTAAAGGAATAGTTCGACATTTTGTGAAATACACAAAAGTTTGGGCCAATTTATACAGTAGTCTCCACATCTGCGTGTCCATGAGGTTCCCATTTGGTCCATAGGACATAAATGTCATCACACACCCCTGTGCAGATGCCAGCATGCAGCCCATTTGTTGTGACTGCGTGGACTGTACACAAAGCAAGCACAAAGACTGTGCATGCTCCAGTCTCTTGTTCCACACACCAGTCCAGCCTAAAACACTGCAGTCAAGCCAGTCACAGCCACCTCACCATACTTGTTTTATGGTGGATATTAGACATTCACTCCAGACCCATCTCTTCTTAGTTTCACTTTCATCCGATGTTGGCATTAGGACAGTAAGCTCACCACCAAGCCCTCCGGTTTACTGCTGGGGGCTAACACAGACCCTCAGTTGTACTATGAATAAATCTGCGTGCATCAACATGGCCGCAACTGTCCAAGGACTTTTAATGCGGAAAGTATGTACAAGCCTTGAGATGAGAAGATTGATACCACTCTGATATCTGTCCATCATATATAAGGCTACGGCCAGAAGCTGGTTAGCTTAGGTTAGCACAAAGTCTGAACACAGGAGGAAACAGCTAGCCCAGCTTTGTCTAAAGGTGACAAAGTCTGCTTACTGGCCCCACGAAACCTCACTTATTACAAGAGAGCTTCTGGTGGGCAGACTTTGCTACAATGTGACAGAGCCATGCTAGCTGTTCCCCCTGTTTTCAGTCTTTGTACTAAGCTAAGCTAACTGTCTGGCTAAATATCTACCTTACAGATGTAAGACTGGTATTAATTTTCTTACCTAGCTGTCTGCTAGAAAACAAATATTTCACAAAATGTCTGTTTCTTTAAAATTCCAACTTTACTCCTCCTGTCATCCATCATGCATCTCTCCTTCATGAATAAAGCAAATATAGAGCAATTGCCTGCATTACAAAGCATATTTGTCCTCTGGGTCCAGTTGTTCAGAAGTAATCTGATCAAATTTCAGTGGATAGGATCAAAGCCTGAAAATGGGTTGTTCAAAATGAAAAAAAAAAAAAAAAAGGATTCTGAAATCAGACCAGATCATGTAATCCTGTCTTGGTTTTGATCTGGATCAGTATGTCTTGTTCAAAACTTTTTGGTAGAATTGGGATACCTTTGATCTAAAAAATCAGGATTACTCTGATCCCGGCAGAGGTGTCGATTCAGGTCCAATTTCAAGTTCAAATGTAAAAAACTTTTAAATTGATCAAAGATATATACATTTATTTACATTTTGCACTTGATTTGTTTATCAGTTATTGTTATAAAGTAAATAAAGTAGACATGAGGCTGACATCTTCCAGTACACTTAAGTAAAAAGTAATAATAATAATGAAAAAGGATGCTGTCCCCATTAAATAATCCCACAACTAGGGGTCAAAATCAAACAAAAATTATTTTAAATTATAATATTAAAGATCTCTGTTTTGTTCTTTGTGGCTGCACCTATGATTATAAATAGTAATTGCAGTGTGTTTGCTGGCCGACTGCCTACATTGTGATATGTAGGTGGTTATCCAAATTTGGTAATCTTGAAAAGTTTGTATCTGGATCAGGGTGACCCAATCCAATGTTGCTTTTTAAAAAACAGAACACAAGTAAAATGGATTAGCTGATCTTGGACAGCAAAACATGCGATTTCCAAATCTGGATCATTGTTATCCAGATCAAATGTTTTGAACTCAGTTTGCAACATTTCTTACACACAGTAATTTAAGACTGACTGATGTGTGTAATTTGTGACTAACTTTGTTTCCTTTTTGTTCCCCTTCCCCATCTCTCTTTCTGTGCGGCCATGCAATCATCTGTTTATGCTGATGTCTGACAGGTAAGCACCATCTCTATTCCTACTATCACTTTCAACTGAGCATAATGTAGCAATGTCTAAATCAACAAGACCGGAGCTTTACAAGCCTTAAAGGGCTCATGTTAAGTAAATTCAACACCTCATTAACCCAGCAGTTGATCTCGTGTTTTGAAAACTTTCCCACACCGTCACACAGGCATCACTTGAAAGTAATGCAGAGCTAAGACTGGCCAACAGTACATAGTAGTCCTAAACAGTCCCGCATTGTTTCCTCTAAGTTAAGCAATGCAAGTATTAGTGAGGCTCTTCCTCGCACAAGAGCCTTATTATTTGGGTGCCTGTAGGCACTAAGTCGCTGGCAGACTTGAAAACAGCAAGGAGCTGAAAATTGATTTCAAAAGAAATATAAAGCAGATTTCGGATGAGTTCCACAAGGTTGCTTGTTCACAGAGAGAGTGCATAATAGATATGCAAAGTACATCCCTATGCACAGTGCAGCATGGCAGAAAACATTTCAGCAGAGCTTGCATACTTGCATTTGTTTGAAGATATCAAGGCTATTGTTTTTTCCCCTAGAGGAATTTGGCTTGCTGGAGGAGGACATTTCTATGAATTGTTTTCTATTTTGAGGTGGTTGCACAAGACGTGTAATGAATCTGTTTATGAGCAGCTACATAAAAGTAACCTTAGAAAATGAATATTGTTGATAGGATTTAAAGAATGCTCAGAAACTGTCGGCTTAGGGCTCTTTGTATAAGGTAAACCATTCACTCTCGTAGTATCAAATGACAGAGAATGGAGACAGTGATCAAGTTGTTCCTTGAATCAGACACGGTAAGGGTCTGTTGTTATTTATTTTTTTTATTGACTGTATTGATTGGGATTTGCTGAGAGTAATCTGATCCACTTTGCTCACCAACAAGTCTGCAGCAGTGACTACCTGGAATCACTTATGTTATCCATGCTGTGCACTTTTCAACCTAAGCATAACAGACGGGAATCTATGAGGTGTTTGATGAAGAAGCCAAATATTGACTGTCTTAACCACACCCTCATAGGGCAGTTTGAGCTGAGACCTTCTGACCGCTGCTTCAAGGCCCCTGAACTCAGCTGTAAAAAAAAAAAAATAGTTTGTTCTGTATTGACTTTCTGATCACGTCCACTGTATGAAAGTCATATTTCTCCTCGTAAAGGCTTTACATGACACCTATTGGCACATCAATAGCAAATAGCATTGTGATATAACTAATGCTTGTGCCACTTTGGGTGAGCATTATGTAAAAACCTGGCCTGGATATTAGTGCAAAGGGATGGTTGGATAAAAGTGAGTATGTCACTGGGTGTTGAGATGCTCTCCTCCCATCATAGACATGCCATTAATTTAGACACATGATGCCTCCAGAGGGCTCAACGCTCATTTCTGGATACACACAGCCATCTAACTACCACACCTACCCTCAGCACTATACTTACCTGTACTACATGTGCTGTACACCTAGCTTGCATCATTACACCCAATAATTTCACCAGGAGTCTAGTCAACAAACTAAGACAGCTGACTCTTCCAGATACAAACAATTTGCTAAATTTGCTCGAAAACTAAATCATATTGACATTTAAATGCTAGGGAGGTAGCACAGCCAACTGTGACTGTCTCAGTTGTATAATGATACTCAAGACATGTTGTCCCAAACTCACTTTCTTTTCTTTACACCAAAAAACAACCTATAAGTCGCAAAAGAAATTCTTGCATGAAAATGATTTGTCATACACATAGCAGCTACAGCAGTAATTCAGTGGGTGGCGGTGTAGTTTGTACGCCGTCACACTGTGCAGAATAAAAGGGAGCCAAAGCAGTCCCGTTTTTTGCTGTGTGATTTACTTTAGATCAGACAATAATCAGACACTCAGCGGGAACAAGCCCTCCTCCTATCTGTGTCCAGTCACAGTAGCGCTCTTTTTGATTTCCCCCCTCAATCCGCTTCTTCTCCGTGCCTTTCCCCGCCCACAGCTTGTTTATTGCATTCGTAGCACTGTCTTTGATTTTTGCAGGACAGCGACATGACACATCAGCTGCCAGTGCATTGCCGAGATGACTCTGTCACATGAGAGGCGACCAGCTTGTTTGTTGCCGCTGCTCTGCTGAGACAGGCGGGCGGCATTGTCCGCCTGCTTGGCTCCCATCTCACACTCCCAACTAGAGCAGTCTTCCTACATGAACTGAACCCCATACCACAAGCTTGTCGTTACAAAATGCGGCCATGCCGCCTCACAGTCTATGGAGATTTATCAGGGTCAGCCTCCCACGACTCAGAGCCACACATCTAGGCCTGAATGTAATCCTGTTCTTACACTCTTATACCCATACAGCACCTCATTGACGAACCAAGCTCATACAATGATTCAATCATGCCAGAATATGTGTTTGTTGCCCTAAGTGCGCACACACACACACACACACACACAGGCTTGTGCATCCATTTGTGGGCATGTGTAGGGCAGAGTGCAGACCGCTGATATGGAATTGAATGGAACTACAGTGGCTCTTTGTGTTAAAGGATCGATGGCTGGTGACAGACTAGTGTCTTCATAAGGTTTTTAATGAAAGCTAATCTTTTGAATTGATTTATATGCAGTTAGCAGGAGTCCTGATGGAAGGATTTGATGAGGACAGACAATAAGATATAGCATTAAACTTTAATGAACTGCAGCATCATTTTTCCCCCTTTTTTTGTATTAACAAGCTTACTTTTTTTGTCTTTTTTGGGGAGGGGACTGAATTCGCAAATTGTAGCAGAGCTTTGACAGGGCATAAAGGGGGGGAAAGGTTTAGAGGACCCTCAGGTTCAAAGACTGGAGCGCTGATTGATTTGCAGCCTTTAATAACAGGCTACACACAGGCCAAATGAACAAAAATGTGAGGCAAATATATAACCAACCTAGAATAGGCATACAATTGTCATTGGATACTTGCTTGAACAATATTTCAAAATGATTGGGTAATGGATCAAAGAACAGCACACCCTGTACACTGTAATCTTATTGGAAACATTACATACCTTCTTGTATTATTACTGTTTTGTAGTAATTCTTATTGGTCTAGTGATGAATCTAAGCAGAAAATAACCTATGAATAGGTGGTGCATTTTTTGATAACTGTCACAAATTGATCAGAACTAACCATGGGTGCTTAATGTGAAGCATTTGGACATTCATTTTAAAATTGCACTGGATTACATACATGCATTGTTACCTGTGAATCCTCCTGATTAGGTTGGCCATCTGAATCCGCGGCAGGAATGGCAGACTCCACCACTACCAACAAATGCTACTATAGAAAGATAATTACTGAATGCAAATGCATTAAATATGTATAACAGAAAAAATGCCATCATGAATTTTTTTCTTTTGAGTAGCACCAGATTACGCTACACATCACTGAAAGATTCATAGAGAACTCTTTCTACAAAGGCCCAAGGTTGTTTTTTTTTTTTTCTTGACAAATATGATAATGCTACATCCACCTATCTGCTTACTGCTATGATGTTTAAAAAACCCTATCAGTGAGGAGCCAAATCCAAGGCTTGACTGTGACCTCATAAAGCTGTACAAGTCTGGGATAAATAGCTTCAATCTACCGGCCTTTTCAAACTGTATTTAAGGTTTCTGGATCTCAGGCCTCCGGTCATTCTGAGAAGGACAGCATTAGCTGAGTAGTTCTGCAAGGCCGTGTTCCATTGGCAGCTCAGTGGATTATAAGCTACGTGTTTGAAATGTGTCACTCACAGCGGCCGGGCCTTGGATCAGTTCACTGTTTTTGTCAGTTGCACAGAGAAGCCCCTTTCCCTTTGTTCTCTGTTTCTCTCAAGGTTGCCAAATTCAGTGCAGGATTTACTGACAGATGTATCAGCCACTGCATATATAAGAGCCGTGTGATCAATGACAGAGTGACTTGTTAAAGATTTAGTGCTATTCAACAAAGTTCTGATAGAAACAGCAGGAGCCCTTTTTTCATTATTTATATGGCCCTTTGGCAGTTGTATGCCTGACACCCCCCCGGAGTACAGGCTGTCAAGAAGGGACCTCCAGAGTTCTCGGTCATTAGCTTCCTTTTCTATCTGATACTAGGTGTATCCCAGTCTCTGGTGTTCTTTGGCCGGCTTCTTTTTCTCTTCTCTTGAGGGTTTCATGTCAAAGCTTGTCTGGTGGTGTTTGACACTGGTTTTTGTAGTGTGTGCCTGATCCATTTCCATCTTCCAATTTCATCTCCTGCTGGTAGTTGTTGTGTCCTCGTCCACAGATCGTTATTGCTGATCTTGTCCAGCCAATGGATATTAAGAATTCTTCTTCTTGATAAATGTTTGCACTCTATTGATTGTAGTCATTGTCATTCACCGGGTCTGGGCACCATAAAGCAGCACTGATGTTGCATGGGAGTTATGTGCCCTTTGGCAGACCCTTCCACAAATCTCAGAAATTCAGATGTTTCTCCATCCTCATAATTATTTGTTTATAACCTTGTGGCATTGATTATTTCTCCTGCTCTGCCTCAGTGCTTTCCTCCTACAATGATCAAATAGCTAGAGGATAGACAACCACACAGGCCTTATTCACCAGCCCACTGGCCAATCGTGATTATCCACAAACACGGTTAGAGGCAGCACAAAGCAGTCTGATAATCACCTGACTGTGGGCTGCTTCCGCACTCTATGGATGGCTCTGAAGGAACTGTTGGCTTTGAAGTCAATGAAAATCCCACGCATTCTTATCCTACCCAATGCTTTTTTTTTCTTTGCAACATCCTCGTTTCAATCAAATATTAGTGTTCTTAGATATAGCTCGTTAAATGAGGTTTCCAGACCTTTAGTCTTGTTAAAAGGGGAGGTCAAGCCCCTTTCTATTGTGGAACGTTATCTTGTTACAGTCAGACGCTTTAAAGTGTCTTAACACTTGAGCTCATTAAAAAGAAAAAAAAATCATTTAATTAGCAGGATTTTTTCAGTCAGCTTCAGTTACATTGATAATGGTATTAGTTTTCTAAAATGAGGGTTGTGGGCTTTGATTTATGCCTTGAGCAGGCTGCCATGTTACAAGTACAGAGAGACTTGCATTGAAGGAATGGCTGAGACCTTGCAGCATCTGAGGGTTTCTGTTCATTCTTACACCTGATGACTGGCTCTTACAGTCACTGTGTCACATCAAAGGCTCATAACCTCTGAGGAGAGAAATCTAATTCTTCACCAGAAGGACAGTAGAAGACAGATGGATACTTGTCAGTTTTTGATTTTGAAACACATACCCACATCTGCTGGTTAAAAGCTGAGAAACGCGACACTTCATTTGTCTTTGTTGCTAAAATGTTCCCCTATATCGGTTACAATTAAAAAAAAAAAAACAACCCTCTTAAGGTTTTATGTCCGCTCATATATCGCACATAATGTGCATGAATCCTGGACAGCAGTCTGGCTTCAAACAATCAATGCAATGACTTATAAAAGCAAGGACTTTGAATGACAACTGGAACGTCTGAAATCCGGGACAGTGCAGTCTGCTGGCCGTATTACATTATCAGACCCTTTTGTCAGTAAGTAAGCTGCCAGATGAAACCAAATGGAGTGGGTCCCTAGACAGTAGCTGTTTTGATGTTAAGACAGCATGATCCATGTTGGATTCAGAACACACTGTCCTTGTTTTTATCCATTTAAATGGTCATTGCCTTATTCATGACTGCATGTGGTGCTGAGCTATCGGGCAGTTGTTAATACCAATCAGCGGTCAACAAAAAGACACATGCTGTGGGTTTTGGTTTCTTTATTTATGTCAATAACTGTTGATTAAGTCTGAGAGGCTGAAATTTCTTTTCTTAGATTGTGAACATTTAGATTTGTAAACCATCAGTTGTGGTGATAAAAAAGGATGTTAAAATTATATTTTATATATTTGAAAACACACAATATGTTGCTGATTCTTTAGTTGTGATGTTTTTGTATTCTGTGATTTTATAATGCTACAAACATGTGCTTTCAAACTATTATGCAACTTTTATTGTGCTTTACTGGGTGCTTAAAATTATCTGCCATTTTTTAAAAGAAAAACAGCATGAGAGCAAGTGATGTCATACAGTTGTTCTATTACCCAGAAACTGGGTGTGCGCCAAAAGTTACCCATTTTATACCAAAGTATGTACCAGTTTAAAGTTCCATGATTTCACAAAGGCAGCCAAAGTAAACAAACCTCTTTTAAACCACAGCTGTAGCTAACATCATTTCACAAAGCTTGTCTAAAGCTTTAGCAGGCAGTAGGGAGCAGTTCTAAGAGTGGAGTCGGCCCATCACAGCGCCTGGCGGTGCAAGGTCACCTCCTTTCTGCCCTGTATCGAATGCCAGTTGACAAGAGAAAAACATGCCTTCCCTTCTCAGGCACTTAAAAGAGCAACCATTCAAGGGGTTTAGAGGGCTACTGCTCCTTTTTGATGACGCAACGCTGAGTAAATACTTTTGCACCCTGGAAAACTTTTTTCATTCCACTGGAACATTCCTTTAACCTGCTTGTGTAAGCCCGGCCACATGCTGCTCTGTCTTTATGCATATTCATTACACTCAAGAGTTGAGTAATACTAATAAGAAATATTAATGATTAATGAATTAAGAACACTGATGCAAGACAATATAAATGATTTACAGATGACAGAATATTAAACTGATAGCTATCAAACTGCAGGGCAACACTTTATGGTTTGCTCAACATTAGTTAAATTTAATTAGATGAGAAATCTTTATCACCCTGGTATGGAAATGTTGCAGTGCAGTACATCTGAAATGTGAGGTCCTGCTTATCCTCATATGCTCCACAGTAGATCAGTGCAGGGATTGTATTTGTATGGAAGACAGCAACAGTGACATTTCCAGGTGGCTTCACTGATGGAGGAAAGACAGCGAAGCAAAAGGATTTAAAAACTTATTAGAATCGTTCCTATTTATATGCAAAGGAAACACAGATTTATAGGGCACAGATTTTGCCTATGAATTCCTCAGATTTCTTATTTTCATTAACATTTCTCAGATGCATTGTCATGACAGCGATGGTTTATCTTTTGAGTTAATCTTCCATTGTTCCCCACTATACTGACTTTATTGTGTTAGCTGCAGTATTTCCAAACCACCAAAGTGCCAGAGAGCTGTAGTGGGTGACTTTTTGCAACAAACTAGAGACTATTTATTGGAATTCTGTGCTGCACCTTCAAAATCCCCCCCATGCCATCCATTATCCTTGAGGAAGAACAATGCATGGATGTGAACACAAATTCCAGTAGAGGATGAATTTGAGTCCATTTTTCTAACCTGGCAATTCATTTGTCATCCTCACAGCCTGAGGAGCGCCTGCTACCTCCCAGGTCTCTGATTAAACAGGAGAGAATTAATAACAGGTGTCTGGGGAAGGGGAGGCTCTGCCTTTTGAAAAAAAAAAAAAAAGGTTTCTTGGGAAGAAAGGCCAAGCAATAAGCCACAATCTGCAATTAGAGCAAAGGAGCAGCGGGTACCTTTAGCCAGAGCCTGTTTGCTGTGTCACATCAGCCCTACCCAATACTTTAAGGTCCTATAGCTGCAGAGAAATACAGCATGGCGAAACAGAGCTATAGTGTATTTCTCTACAACAATAGGAAACTGTTAAAATAGAAATCTAGAGCCCTTTATACACATATACTGCACAGCTGAAATTATCTATTCATTGCCTAGTGGAGCTGTATGTGAGAACGCAAATATCCGAATCAGTTGGATTGGACATTAAACAGACTCTATCCTGCTAGCTCCCTGGAACAAAGTCCGTGTAATGTCTGATTGAGCCCATGTGTGAATAGAGTAGGTAATTGTCCGGAGACTTCACAGTGAGTGAGTAGGCGTGTTGATGACATTTCTATTGCGAGGCTCATGTGAAACCAGAAGAAAACAAACATCTAAGGGTGAAGAAGAAGGGTCATTTACAGAAAGACGGCAATTAAAATGTCTAACTGGAGAGATGACAAGATTTGGGAACTTTTGTCAGTAAGGGCCAAAGCCTAAATTGTCAGACAAATGAAAGGATAAGCAATAGACTGTTGTTTATGACCAAATCACAAACTATGGGACTGCAGTGTAATCAGCGTCATGTCCCACCTCCTGCATGCTCTCCCCAGGTGCCACCCGTCATCTAAACCAAACATTATTTGGTTTCAGTGTTCTCACTTTGTTCCAGTAGGTAAGAATACTCCTGAGGCAGGCAATCTCTTGTGTGAAAAAGAAACTCCAGACAATGTCCAGACATAACTCTCTGGACATTAACCTGAGTTCGTGTTACAAATTGGCTTACATTACATTGTTAGACACTTAAGAGAAAATAGGATGTTGCTTTTAATGAATGCAGTCCTTGATGCAGTCACAGTGGTAGATCTCTCACTGTAGATTGTCACAAAGGAAAGACACTGCACCAGTTACATGTCTTTCACAATAAATCTACATTAAATTCATGATTTATGCCTGTCTATAACGTGCCCTTTAAATGCATCCGAGATGGAGAAAAAAATAGAACACTCAAGGTGCTCGCTGGAAGCCGAGGTAACAAATTCAGGAGAATCTTTGATTACCTCTAATGTGGTTATAGGTAATGGTGACCTGTCTCTAAGGAGCCAAGCCAGAGCTAAATTATATTTCAAATCCATTAAACCTTACCTCAGATCCATGATTTGCTTCCAGCAAGCAGCTACCCAGGGCAGCGGGTAATTGAATTTCAAACCTGAAGCCAGGAAGCAGATAGGCCCCTGAGCTAAGTCCTCTGCATGAGGCACAATACTGTTATGCATAAAGTCATGATTTATTTGTGCCTATCAAATCTTGTAATGGGCTGCTCCCTGCCACGGAGAGGAATAACCCCATTTGTTGAAACAACACGTCCGTGGAAAAAATTAGATTGCTATGACCAACAGACATAAGCGGTTATTAAATTTAGGCATTTAACCTGACTTCAGCTGCAGAGGAAACTTGAACGGGACAGAGAGACATGCTTAATTAGAGAGACATTAAAATCTGAACAAGGGGCTGTTATGCTATGCTTTGATAGATCTGATTCAGTTGCACTTTCTGCTACACAGGTTAGGATCATCAGGCCCTGAGGCTGTTCACTTTATACATTTTTGAGTGTAGATTGCAGCTGCTACGTTTAATCATTATGTAACACATTTTAAAATGACCTTAGATCAGTTATTGGGTGAGGTAATGGATCAAAAACAGAGGCACGAAAAAAAAGCATCAAATAAAAATGTGAGATGCTATTCAGTGGGCGTTGAAATAGAAACCCTTCTTCATAAGCAGCTTTAATTCAGCCTGGTGACAGCCAGACTGAGCCGTAACCTTGATGTGTCTAATTGCTTACAGTGGGCTGAACTCTCAGGGAGACTCTGGGCTGTTAATAGGAGGATCATGCACTCAGGGAAAAGTATTGGCTCCTCTTTCTCTTTGCTGTCATCCCTGCTATTTCCAGACATCCCTCACTGCAGAGTCAAGACAGACGACACCAAACTCGATAGCGAATCAATCATTAGACCAATTTACCAATTAGGCTCATTGTACTCTATAAATAAACACATCACAGCCCTCCCATGCTTTGCCCCTCGAGATACCGGCTCAACATTCAGTCCGGCAATCAAGGCACACACGCAAAGACGTCACATCGATCAGGGACTGTTGTACTGTTGCTTTCTTTGGCAGGGAAATTGTCTCCTCGTGAGTTGTCATGATGCAAACAGACTAAATATACCTCAGCATTATCTCAGCTTCACAGTTTTGGGTTGTTTTGGATCTGCAAAGACTCAACACAGTTATCATGTACACATCATACATTCAGCATATTCACTTGGTTTCATTAATACTGTACAACATGCATAGGCTGTGGCTAACAAGTGCTAAACACATGGCTATATTAAGAATTTCCCAAGCGTACACCATCATTAATAATGCAGTGATTCCTGAGGGTTTCTTATCAGTTTTGCCTTTGCATGTTACCACATCATACAAAAATACCCTGTCCTAAAAAGATCTATGTCCACTAAAACAAGCATGGCAATTCACTCAGGTGACATCTAAAGGGTTTGGAAACACCACAGTTAAGATTTCTAGACGTAATGTATAATTTATAGTGGAAAGAGAGGCTTTGTAATGATACAACAGCTCTTGGCATCATCACCTCCCCTGGCAGGCCGTCTCCTGCTCTCAGCCTCAATGCTGGAGCTGCCACTGCTGCTGCTGCTGCTGCTGCTGCTGCTGCTGCTGGTGCACAGCCTGCCAGAGCTCCAGCATGCTCTACCCACCTGTCAACATGCAGAGAAAAACATTTCATTCACAACAAAGATACATGTCACTAGCTCTCACCGAGAACCACAAGCATTTACAATAACTGTCAAATCACTGAGTTTTGGGGTAAAATATCTATGGCTTTTTATGATATGCGTATCTGTCTTGAGCATACAGCAAATGTCAGCGTCAGGATCACTTCATTTAGCAACTACAGCAACATTTACAGGGATTGTCCTGGTATGTAGGTGCAGAGGGATGTCAAAGCCAAGAATGATGCTGAATACATACTTATGTACATGAAATGAGAATAAGAGCAGCAAGTGTAGAATAAAGAAGACAGTACAGGACTATGCAGTGTATTTAGCACTCAAATTCACTGCTCTAAGTGGCCTGCAAACACACCAGTACCTGTTTTGTAAGACAAACTGTTGAACAGGGTTTTTTTTCCTGATAGTCTTGCCTAACCTGACTGTTAACTTCTAAAACATAGTACTCAGTGCTCCACAGAGTGGAAGTACTCTGAGAGTTACTGTGAGTCTTTCAGCACCAGTGTTGCTTCAGCGGACGACCTCCCAGAAACTGAGTGCATTCCCAGAATAGAAAAAGAACTGGTTATTGACTCCGCAGTACGCCCAAGTGGGCTTTATGATTTAGTGCAGTGAGCCGTCAACTCTCAGAGCAATGTGCAGCAAACAAAAAACATTTTATCAATATTCCATCAGGCAGGAGCCCTCTCCCTGTTAATATAGTGCCCAGACGCATCTTAGCACCCCAGAAGATCGTGCAGTCAGGCAGCAGCTCGGCTCTGAGACTGCTGCCTGCAGCTCATGGGACGGTGTTGAATTAAATGGAACGCCACTGGTCGTGTCACTGTGTTGACAAGCATGTGATGTTTGTTTTTTTGTCCCATGTTGATGTATGTGCATTTTTTAATCTCAGAAGATTTTGTCTCTTGCAGCTAGCTGTTTAATATCGATGTGCAAGACCCAGATATGCATGAAATATACAGAATGTGTCACGACTGCAAAGCCTCAAAACTGTTTTTATCCATGAACAACATAAATAAACAAATATATAATGATAATTTAGGTTCAATATTTCAATGATAGCTAAATGCTGCAGCCTTTTCTCTGCTAAATCTGTCACTGTGACAGTCTTTGCTAAGATAAATTATTTCCATCAAGCAAGAAAGTAATGCTTTTAACCACAAACCTATAAAGCATTTTTCCCCAAAATGCAATAAATTACAGTGGAGTCCCTTCAACATATGCAGACAGTTATTGAACCCCTAAAAACTCATCTCTGTTCATCAGAATTACATATTTATAAGTTTTTTCCATGAAAACCAACCCTTCATCCCTCAAAATGACTTAGACGTAACTCTACACCTTTGCCTCATTTAGTATGTGCAGACCTATTAATATGCAAATGAGTCCCTCCCCTCAGCTGCTCCCCTGCAGATCCAGCATACCTGCTCACCTTCACTCTGTTCATCAAACACACAACCTCTGCTTGTAAACAGTAATAGGTAAAACAAGCCTTCAGTTTGACTACGTTAAATAGCTAATAATGTGTTTGTAATGTTAATTAACCTTGTTTGCGATCACCAGCTCTTACAAGTTGACGTGAAAGTGAAATTTTTGATACATAGCTACACCTGCTTCGTCCAGTATTAAGGAAAGCTCCTTACTGCCAGTTGACAGGACTGGTACCTTGGGGTTGTGATGTAACAACCCCAGGATGTTTGAATCCAAGCTTTGGAGACTGTCACTGGTACACTGCAGTTCCACAGGGGAAATGCTCAGCCATGGCGATGACTGCTTATTTCAAGCGTGGTGTCATGTACCATAAAAACACCATATGGACACGTAACATGGTTAAAAACTTGAAATTCACCAGAGGGGGGGCTTTAATTTGCCTCAGAGCATGTGATTACTGTCACAGTTACATGTATTTGTGTCAGAACAGCAACCTGATGTTGCACTAAAAGAACAGACAGCCTCCGTTTCTCAATGTAATTATTTTGATGAGAGGGAGAGACACATAACATTGTCACACTTTTATACACTGTATATTGTCAGATGAGTGCTCTCTCATTTTCATCAGCTTGTTGAACTTGTTTCAAGCTTGTTGAACTCCGCACTTAACACAGCGCAAAATCTGAGGGCTATTGTGGGAGTTAGGGTAACGTTCAACATCATGTATGGAATTATGAAAATGAAAGCACTACACTGGTGTGAGAAATCCACCCTGTTAGACTCTGCAGTCTGACACGTAGCAAAAAATCTAGTTGATTTGTTTAAAAAAGAAAGTTCATTCGTCAGTAGAATGACTGAGGTTATAATTTGTAAATGCGACGTGCTTCTTTTTGCACTAGACTGATGAGACTTTAGGAGACTGTCATGCTTAAAAGCACTTTATCCAGGACATATTACTGTTTTCACTGGCACTGCTTCAGATTCATTTCATCTACATTATTCATGTCAGCTATTTAGCTCTTATCCAGAGTGATGTGAAATGGGTGCACCAGTCGAGTGTTTACATTTTCAAAATTGCAGCGTTACAAGCACCTAATAATCAAGAGTGCAATGGTGAAAACGACAATATTTAGGCAAAACACGGAACTGTGTTTTCTGTGATTTGGAGGGCTGACTGCAGGACAGTGATATAAGGAGAAATGAGTTCATCAGGTACATGTAGGACAGATAGGGGAGTTAAGATGAAGGAGGAATAGAGAGAAAATGAAGATGTTTCAGGCTGACAGAAACAGGTTTTCTCACTGTAGAGAGACAATATTTATTTATTCATTTCTTCAGAACAATAACTTTATTTTGGAAGGCAAGTGAGAACATAATTGTTCTTACAGTAATGACCTTGTTGAGCAGCAGGAGGTCAGAATTTGGGTGCACATAAAGGACAGAACACAACGGGACAGTTATGCAGTGAACTGGCTTAGCAAAAGAATAGTTTTTTGGACAAAGTCCAAATGGTGGGGAGAATTTTAAGAAGACATGAATAGCTCCTGCAGTGGAGTTCGGTCATTATCTGGTTTTGCCGTTCAGCTCTAGTGTATGAACTTAAACTAGTTTGGTTTAACGCAAACCAGTTGAATCGACATTCGTCATTCCAATACATTCAGACAACTTAATAAGTAGCCTACATCAGCAACAACCTGTGCTGACGGTGTCACGGTGTTAAATCCAACTTGTATTGCATTAGTATTAAACAGTGTAACAACGTATAAAAACATAATATTATGTTTGTTTCTAGATGAACAAATGGACACACAAGTGTCTGACAGGTTGTGAGCCGAGCACGGCAAAATGAACAACAAATATCAGTAGAGATGGGCGGGGCAGAGCTGCTCATGCCGTGTTTGTTTACTAGAAAGGCCATGTGTTCAAGGTGACGAAAGGAGACATGGCGGAGTCTCTCAAGAAAACTAAAACTGCACCATTGTGGCAATATTTTGGATTTGAAGCAGATGAAAGAGGTGCCCTTACTGGCTGCGGGTGACGCAGTGCGGGTGAACTTTTGTCGGATGGCCTGTTTCTATTTACCTGGATTTACCTAGATGAGGAACAGCTGATTAAAGAGGTAGAACTGAGGAATGATCTACATGATACCTCATTATTTCTCTACAAAAAAACCTACATAGGTGTCAGCTGGCTTGAGGGAGTGTACCAGGGAGCTAAAAGTTTTTGGTAAGGTAAATGACCATGGTTAATAATAAGCTTGGCTACTTGGTTTTGGCTTCATTGTCATTTCCAGTAAATAGGATTCAGTGATGTCAGTTAAAGGCATGTAAGCATTATCAACCACTGGCAAAACTAGTGCAAATAGCAGTGCCAGTGATGTCAGTGTTAACATTAAGCTGCAGGCTGCAGTGGTAATGTTACTAAGGTGAAGCAGCAGTCCAAAGACAAGTTTCAGACCAACTAGTTCAGAATATATTCTTGGTACAAACTTACCAACAGAGAAATAAGATGCTCTATTTTTAAAATGTATGGTGCTGCTCTTTTTACCAGTCGATGTTACAAAACTTCAAGTTTAAGTTAAGTTGAACTTTACGTTGTTAAGTTGCCATTCAGATGGTGTTTCTCATACAGCAGAGAAAAGACATGAATAGAGCATGGAGACAAGATAGAAGAGGGAGCCACCAAAATACAGATGACCACTAGAGAGGAGGAGAAAGGGACAACAAATTACAACAATACATATAGTTCAGAAAAAGGTGAGGAGTGACAAAATGCAATCTGAGGTAACAATGGAACAAGGTAGCAGTAAGTGTAGTTAAACATGGACGCTGTTCTGGAAACGTTGCCACATCACCCCTCTACAATACAATTACTTTCTACATGCACTCAATGTTTTACAGTAGAGAGAATCAGAGTGATTTTATGTGTGAGTTCTGGGAGGTTTGTGAGATTTTGGTGGGAAGGGCTCTGAATCATGTCGACATTTAAAACCATTTCCAGTCATCTACTGAATATTTTGTATGACATACAATATATAAGAAATAAATATTTAACAGTATCTTTATTATAAGCTTCCAGATTGAAACCAATAAATGAATATTCTCTTTCATCTGTTATTGACAGTACTCCATCGTAGTTTGTTATCTGTCTAGTTAGGGCAAAGAATTGATTACATAGGTGGTGGACATAATAAAATGAATACATGCACAGTAAATGAAACAATCTTACACAAGTACTGCAATAAATGTGATAATACTCTAGTTTTAAGGTCATAGTTTGTTTTGCACTACATTATAAAGTGCTGCTGTTATTCCATAAACCAAAACCATAAATGACTACAGAGCTGAATTAACAGCTCTCTTATACACTCTCTGTAAAAACTTTAAGCTTCACAAAGGGATTTATTGCAGGGCTTTTGTATTGCATTGATTTATATTGCACAGGTGTTGCATTGAGTGTGTCCACCCACTCTATAGCCTAAAGTAACTCTTTCATTGTGCTAGGACTATAGCTTCCTGATTGAAGCCATCGACTGAAATGAGAAAATGCGATATGACCGCTACACCTTCCCATTGCTCCAGCCGGTTTGAAGCTTACTGCAAATTACTTGCCCGCTCTGTCACAGCTTGATGATTCTATTTATTGCTCGGAAAGCCCAAAATAAAGCACATCCCCAGTGAATTTTATAGGATATTGATGATTGATTTCACACATATAGTATCTTGCCAGAATATAGTGCAATTCAGCAATGCTTTTTAGTGTCTAGTGCTGCAGACAGCCTGTGCCAGACAAGGAAGAGCCTCAGTACTAAAACACAATATGCATCCTGCTTTTGTTTTTTCACTTTTCCCATATTTCCCAGGACAATTTGTACTGCATGCTGGGATTGAGGAGCCCACAGGGAGGGGGCGGGTTCTGTTGTGAAATCAGCAAGGCAGCACTCTGTGAAGGGACACTGAATGTGTAGCGCCGCTTGTGTTGTGGATTATGATATTCATCATATGGCAGCTTGCCATTAAACGTGGTGTGGTAATCCAAACAGCCCTCTGTGATAAGTAGATGGTGCCACAGATGATTGCGGCCCTGAGGAGAGGCGAGTTGAGCTGCTGAACCGAAGCCCAGCAGAGGAGAGGGCCACAGGCTGCACTGAGATGAGCACTCTTCACAGCCATCAGAGAAATAGATGACTCTTTTACTCAGAGTGGAAATCAGTGGATCCATGCCTTATGATCACAGTTACTCACCACTGAACACTCTGACCAGGATCTTTTTAATGATTAACACAGCCTAGATAATGAGCTGCTTTTTCTAAAAATTTTTACTGAAATGTGTGACTCTGTTGAGTTTTAAATACAGTTTAGTAAATGTGACACTTTAAGATACTTGTTAATTAGAACAAATAATCATGTCAAGAGTAAAAAAGTTTTTGTGCAGAAACTTTTATTTTGGTAACCATTAGCATTCCTATCAAATACTACGTATGCTGTAGTTTGCAGCTGGTGGTCTTACAACTAATTGGGTAGTTGGAGGAACTTAAGCAGAATGAGTTACACCAACTGTTTTAGATTGTGTACCACAGGGTCTATAAATCAAATGCTTAGTTTTAGACATTTTAGATTGTCCACTTTGGGTAATAGTGGTTTCCTGACTGTGGTGAGCAAGCCTGAAAGTAAGCCAGCCTGAAAAGCTAACATCAGCAAAAATAGTTCCATAGGCAGAGGAGCATTTGCATGGAAGTTAAGGTTTGATTTTATTAATTTGTTTTTCTTTTAATGCTAAAAAGGAGCAGTTGGATGGGCAATTACAACCTATTGCACATAAAACCAGGATGGATTACCATTTAAATTGTCATGGAAAAACTTTCAGTTCCTAAAAAGACTGGCTAAAATGTGTCCTTTAAGACACTCTCTTATTAAGTGTGGAAGCAAGCACATTTTTATTTTCAATGTCAGTTGAAACTGGGGTTGTATAAGTCCCATCCCACCGGTCAGGAAGCTTTACTGAAAGCCAGCTGTGAGCCCAGGTTGAATGCAGACATTTTGGACAGCAACCACATCATAATTCTCTCCTGGCGAAATGAAATCACCCAAAGTGTGAATAGGTGACCCCAGCAGAATGCAGATAAAACGACGGGATGTGCAAACTTGCCGACACAACACATTATATGGTCCTTCAGCCTTGGCACAGTGGCAAATGAGGGATTTGATGGGGAGCACTAGAGCAGTGGCTTGAGTGGCAGAATGCTCCTAAAGCCCCAGCTAGTCCTAATGAGGCAGCTTGATGTAGCAACCAGGTCCACTGGGCGCAGGATGGACCAGATGTCGCTCGTACACTCACTCATTCCTTCCAGCACAGCCTGCATTCACCGTTCAGCCCATCTGCTGCTATCAAGCACAGTCAATATTTAGCCACTGGGAAAAGGACAGACACGCTCTGCACCTGGATCATTATAGTGCCTCTGGTAAATTGGAGATATTTTTTTTCTCTAAGCCTAACTAAGAAAAAGTAAACAACTCCTTTTCAGCCCACACTCCATAACCCCTTGGACTTGACCTCCTGATGTTTCAGATACTTCTTTCCAGTTCCCTTAACAGTGTATACTAATGAGGAGAAAATATAACACATTTCTGTGCTAGATCGCATCCAGGAACAGTTGAATAAGCCTCACAGCTCACGTTGCATGACTCAGCAGTGAATCATGGGTCGCCAAGGCGCCACTGAGCAAAACTGACATGCAATATGCCAATTCTCGCCCGAAGATGAGACATTAACAAATTACTGAAAAGGAGGAAAATAGGAATCTATTTCCTGCTGAGAAAATGGTTGAATTTCTCTCTCAGTTTGTCTCTTGCACACTATGTGTGACAAGTGTCTGTTACATCATGTAGCTCAAGGCATCATGATCTGCAAGTGTTTTACCAAGGCTGATGGTGAAATGTGACAAGTAGTGAAGTTCAGTTAGAGGTGCGAAGTGAACTTTATACCAATGAGTGGCTTCCAAAAACTGGGAGTAGAAAAGAACTAAATCTATTCTAATTGATATAATTGTGTTTATGGCAATTATTGTATATCAGTACCTTGATGGTAAAAACAATAATTGTTTGACTGGCACAATTGCTAGCCAACACTGCAGAGAGGAGCATTGGTGTTTGTGTGTGTCTGTCTTGTCATTTTCATTCTCCCAAAAATTGTGAAATTTACCAGATATAAAATGAACGCTACACACCCTGGAGTTTCCCAACGGTTCGTTTCTTTAGGGAAGTGGTAGACTTATTTCCTCTCATCTGGTTTGTATCTTGTTGAAGGGACCAACCCACCATCCCACCACAAGGTCCTAAAACTAATTTCATCATTTCCCACAGTGTGTATTTCGCTTCATTTGCTGTTTATGTGCAGTAGTGACTGGACCAGAAGTCTTAGTGGAACAACAACGTCTTCTCCTTGCAACCACAAGATGCCTTCAAATGGTCTATCCCAGCATGCATTGGTACACATTGAGGATTAAATCACCATATTTTTGCTGGTTCACTTTAATAGTATTAGGAGCAGCAGTAGGGTCCTAACATCAGAAGGCCCAGGTGTGCCAAATCGTAATTGATCACTGCTGAACGAAATGCATGTATTGCATGTATTGTGCTGTAGATGTCCCCTGGGCAATTCAGGACAACTGTGTGCTCATTCTCTGAGGAGTGAGCATGGTGTTGAACATGATGAAATAACAGTAAAACTGCTGTATGCTGTTTCCCTACTTACACAGTTAAATGATTAAAATATGGGACAGGCATTATGAAAGCACCTGGCAAAATCCTGACAAAATCTGTATTACCTCCACGTGTGGGAGGGTGCTCTAGTGCTAGTTTGTGCAGGGGTGCCATGCACCTCTGTCTGCATTAGCTATTAAATGTCTTTAAAGAGAGACAGCCTGAAAAAAAGCACAGACAACATATTTCATATTAGTTCCCCCAGCATGGCGTGAGCCTCTCCTGTGGGGTGGATTTATATTCAAATTCGTAGAACGGCATGCTTTGTTGCTGCAACCCCGGTCTGCTTACACGAGGAACTTGAAAGGATGTGTTCATGTCAGCTTTCTGCCTCAGCTTCCAGGCAAAAAGAGGGGAGTGTTGTTTCACCACTAATTCTTAAGTTATGAATTGGATCTTGGCATTACCCTGTGTGGCTCTGATGAACTGAGGAGTTCATTAGCATTCCATTGGAGTTGTTACTATACAGTATGTGCTTGGCTTGTACTTATTATGAAAATGAAGGTTAATCAGCAGTCATTGCTTCAAACTTTCCTTTAAACTCAGAAAGATATGTGCTAAAATATTTAACACCCCTCTGTGGTTTTTCAAGTCATTGGTTAAAAGAAGAAAAAAAAATGTCTTCCCACTCCTGGAATGGTGAGTGCAACAAAGGGTTATCTCATATCTTCACAGACTTAAAGACAGTCAAAAACCCTTTAGGGTACTTTTGAGAATCAGACTGCTGCGTTTAAGCATCAGCCATTAGCAACACATCCAGGTAGTATTATGAACCTCTGGCACAGCCACATCTAAAAGGTCTTTCAGATAGGTTAAAACTAAAGGGACAGTCTGCAGCTTGACAGATCAATAGTTCTGTGGTATAACTGTATGTTGCCTTTCATGCTAATCATGAGCAAGGTCTGGGCAATTGGGGCTGCCCCCCATAATCAAAGATTCAAATCCTGAGTCAGAGACCTCTCAGACGTTCGACACTCTTCAGGTTTAACAGTTGGAGGGGGTTTGTTGTTGGTTGTTTTGTTTTATTGTTTTTTCAGTCATGAGGTTTAGGTCTCCAGTTTTGATCCATTGTGAGCATATTTAGCACGCATTAGCTCTGAGGGCTAACATGGCTTCACTGTAATCCTGAATGTTCCACCGAACTCTATTAAAACTCTCAAACTCTATATGAAGATTGAGGGAGTAGTCAAACATTTGTACTGAACAGCCAAGTGTCATTCAACTGGCATACTTCTGAGTCGGGTACAGCCCCATAGACACTGTATCAATAATATATAAATATACTGTGATATGAGACAATAGACTGTATAATAAAGATAGGCAACATAACAGCTCCCCAAAAGTTAAGCTAAAACATCTCAAATGCCCCCTAATGGCTGGCTGCCAAATAGTGATATTAACCCCGCCCCCTCTATGTTAGTGGATGGGACATGGGCCAAACTAAAAAATCGAAGTGCACATCAAACAATCTTAAGTGCTATTCATAGGCAACTGGACTTGCATGAGTTTCTCGAAGACGTTTTGCCTCTCATCCAAGAGTTTAACAGACAAGGTGGCCTACGACACCACTTATCACTCACCTACAATGAGGCCTTGGGACCCCTCCCTAGACAACTTAACACCCATTCACACCTGGACCTGTGTAACCCTGACGACGCACAAGATGGCCGGGTGGGTCGACAACTAACTGTGACCATAACAACTCTGAAACTAAGCACTAACATGTGACCTCAACGACTCCGGAAGGTTAACACCCATGCAGAGTTTAAAGCCTGTGACGCTGTACCAGTCCATTAGAACTGAAGCAGCCTCTTGGATGAGAGGCAAAACATCTTCAAGAAACTCCAGCAGATGCCTACGATATAGCACTTGTGATTACCATGACCTGGATGACTGAGAACCCTCACCGACATACACATAAAATAGACTGTTTTACCAAAAACAGTTTCTGTCAGTTTAGGTAGGTTTTATCACACTGATGTATGTTCAACTGTTTTTTTTCTCATACGTTTTATTTTAATCAGTTTTTGATGATATAAAAAGGGGGTTAGCATCATTATTGACACTGCTGGGTGTCTATCGGTGTGCCTGTGATCAGCGGTGCTGCTTGCGATTCTTTGGACGGCGGGAACTGGATACCACAGAAAACACTACTGCACAGACTGTGGCTAGAAATGACATCATGAGCACAAGATGACAGCAGGAGGAGGGGAAGACCCCCTGTCTATCTTCATATAAACTTATTGTGTGAGACAAGACATTGTCTTAGATTTTGGATACCATAATATTGTAAGTGTTATCTTTTTCTGGTTTTAGAGGCTGCATTAGTACAGTAAAGTGATGTAATGTTATTTATCAAAATAATTAATTGTGTTAATATTTTGTAAAGCACCAACAGTTAACCCTACAAAATTGTCCCAATATCTATTGCAAAGCATTTTGTAAAAATGTTGTGTTATTTGACTTTCTCCATATTGCCCAGCCCTATCATGAGCATATTATAAATACAATCCAATTTTTTAACACATTCTAAAATAAAAATCTAAAATACCAGTAAGAATACTACCAACAAATACATGTATTGTAAAAATAATTAGATATTTTTTATTATTTAAAAAATGTAGTCTTTTCCACCTTTAAAAGACACAGCA
>JAPZEB010000001.1:23516390-23532278 GCA_029783705.1 Chaetodon striatus
GAACCCAGTAGCCAAGCAGCCTCCCACCAACAGATGTTGACGCCTGAGCCTGCACTGTGTGCAGTGAGAGCTGCATTAATTCAGTAACGGGGATAAAAGATACCTGCAAAGAGAGGAGGGAAGAGGAAAAAAGAGATGCTTTTGAAGCAGATGGTCTCTTACAGTGTGCGTGCATCTGCAGCTTGTGGAGTGGGGAAAAACAACAAAGTGAGAAGAAGAGGAAGGAAAAGAGCTCCTCGGGAGCAATGTGACAGAAACAGGGTTATCACTGTTACTTGGTGGTTTTTCAGCTCACATGGCTATTACACACAACAACTGCTTCATTATTACCTCAATTACTTCTGATTATTACTTCAAACACCTGGCTTATTTTGTGAGGCATTTTGTGTTTCCTGACAAACACTCTGATAAAGGTAAGTGGATAGGTAGGAATTGAAACTGGAAACTGGTTCCACATAATCACCAGTTTCAAACTGACCGATCTATCGGAATCATATGCCTCAGAGCTTATCAATATCTTTTATGGATGGTGGTATCCTGCCCATCACAAAACACTGATGTCAAACGTATGTGTCCATGCTGCTGTAAACTTGTAACAACAATGAGGCATGGCAGAGAGGAAGAAATGGTCCAAAGCGTGGCTTCATTTCCTGAAGAAAGATGACAACAGGCCTGCTTGTAATGTCTGTAAAATGCTAATTTCAAGCAAGGGTGGAAACACCAGCAATATGCTGAAGCATCTTTCTATGCAACTTGGGCTTAAATTCCAAGCACACCATGTATTTGACACAAGCCGGGCAGCACATCCTTTACTGAGAGTAAATATCCTGTTATAACAACATTAGTGCCACACAAGTAGGCTTAGAACATTTTTCTATGACTAAGAAAACCTAAATGGAAACAAATGGTGTGCAAATATACCCTAATTTCATCCATTTGAGATGATGACAGACAGACTGTTGCTACAGCTAGCTCGACTCGCCCATTTGCTCCCTGTACCACGTTTGCTGCACAGGGGAGGAAAAATGGGTGAAGAAAGTGTGAATGAGTGTAACTGTGTTCGAAACTCGGGATAATGAACAGTTGAACTGACTCTGAAAACCTTTGTAGGCCTATCTTTATTTCCGAACAGAAAACTGATCAGGAATAAATAAGGGAATTGATAAAGAATCAGACCAATAAAAAGAAAACACTATTGGTATCAATGAAATCTTCTCAAGTCCCATCCCTATAGATAGGCATAGTGTTGACTGCTGCAGCATGAACTAGCCCTGACATCTAATATCTATCTATATATTTACATTCTTCAAACTTGCACACTTGACATGTAGGAGTGGCCATAAAACCCAACATCAGCAGGCAGCAGGATAGCAATGAAAAGAACAAAATGCTTAGTCTCCTCTGTGTTACCAGAGGGCTGAAAGGAAACAACTCGGGGTTCTGGGACATGTAATTCTCCGAGGGAAGTTTGGCAGTCATTCGTGACAAGGAGGAATGAATGAAAGAAACAACGACGAAAAGCTCATCTCAGTACTTGATAGCAAAAGAGCTTTTCTCTCAACCTGAAGAGGGACCCTAAGAAGATTGCATCAATCACATTTCTTTCTGGTCTCAGATTACTTTGATATACAGTACGCAGTGTAGCCAATCCTATTACTCCCAGACACAAAGGACCACTCAGTGTTCTGTGCTGTTCACCAGCTCAGCAGTTTACACCTGTGTGGAAAATTATGATTCTGTATGATATCGTCAAGGTCAGGTTGTTGGTGCAACACCCCTTGCCCTTTGATTGGATGTTTTAAATTTCGTCACGCCTCGCCTTCGGCCGGCTCTCCGCTCACCCTTGAGTGCCACTCCAGAGGAGATCTCCCCAAGCAGTTAGAAGCAAGTGCTAGTTGGCAGCCTAGGGAGAATATGCTTTTAGTGCCGAATAAATCAATCTGAAAGAGAGGCTTTAAATCAGGGAAATGACAGTGTTGTCCCATTTTGACTGGCTCCATCCATGTGGCATTAGTTTAAGGTCGACTTCATGGCAAAGCAAAGAAATAGATATTGTCTTGGCCAAGGTGTTTTTATCCCTGTAATTTCTTAAGATCGATTGAAGCAGCCAGTGACCCACAAAGCTCAGAGGTTGACTAGGGGTCTATTTATAGCAGCCGGTGCGTTTGCTCTGTACTGACACGCAATACCATTGAACCCTCCGTTGTACTGCGAGTTCAGGCTTGTTAGAGAAATAGGTGCCAGTGTTAAGGACCCACCGATAAGATGGCCGCGCTTGGTTTGGTATTAGTGGTGTTGATGGCGGTGGCAGAAGTGTAAAACTTGACTAGCGAAGAGAGGAAATGAGGTCAGCGGTGCTTCCACTACGAAAGCTTCCAAGAGTTTGTTTATGAGTCACAGCTGTGAGTTAATGCAAAGTGAATAGGGGTTTCACAGAGTGCACTGCAAAATCCCAAACTGTAATATTAAACTCACATGGTGTGGAAGAGCAAGTAATCAATTACAAGCAAAAAATAAATTGGATGGCAGGCAAGGAAGGGATGGACAGCTGATGACATATTTATCAAGGCACAATCACCACCGAGGAATTTTCCAGCTCCGCGCTCACTGAGTGACAGATGGAGAGTGCTGCCTCTTTAACAGCTTCCCTGGGAGACGGGTTTTAAGGAAATGGGACCATGCAGTACATTTGAGCTATTTGGGGAGGAGACTTGTGTTTCAAAGCTGGAAGGCATGTAATAAAGAATTCATCTTTTACCTGAAATAATAAAACGGAGGAGCTTGAATTATGCATCTAATCCCAACGTGTGCATTTCTAACTAAGTCGGAATTGAAAATTGCAAAATAAAGCTCATGAATCCAAGACAATGAGCTCCTTCTCTGAGAGTGCACGCCTTATTACCGCCATATTAATTAGCACCGAAGCCTCACACAGACTAATTTAGGTGATAAAAAGTAAAAAGTCACATTTTTTCTGGCATTCAGCTTTGCTCTACCGTCTTACACTAGGATATTAGCTTCCTCACTGACCAAACAATGCAGCTCCTCAGGCTACACTCCCTCTCTAAGATGTGATAGCCATGGAGAAGACAGCCACTACGAGACACGTTTGTTTTTCTGGCCCACAGTGCGTGCTCTAAATGAATCACACAAATGTTTATTTAAAGAGATTAATTCCTCTTACAGTGTATTATTCATCAGGTTTTTGAGGGCATCCTGGCTTATAATATAGCTTGTCATTTTCTCCAACTGACTGAAGCACGGCTAAATTGTCCTGAATAATTCAGGGGGGCTGGTAAATAAAACAGCAGACAGGGCTGGCGTTTGCTTGGATGGAACAGACTGAAAGGACTCTTCTGTCTCCAGGTGAGGAGTCTGCTCCTCTTTCAGAAGCAGGGATGCAAGAGAGAAATGCACATTATTTAAGCTTGGAAACACCGGGCCTTCATCCAACACAGGAAGCTACTGTAGGAGATGGAGGGAAGGAGGGAGGAGCAGAGGACGAGCAGTTGGCAGCCCGTAGTTGAGCCTGGAGTGGGAAACGAACAGTACCAGTGAACAGAAGGCAGGACCTCGGAGGAGGGGAAGGCTCGAAGGGCAGGACGGCACAGCATCAGAGCAAATACAACCTGTGGTGGTGTACTAAAGACCAGGGGCACATTTTGGAAAAATTGCCTCTGACATTATGTGAAATATAATTTTGTTATCATAAAATATGTATATATTCATTTTTTTAAACACTGATACCGATTCAGGGCTTAAGGGGCATGCACTTGGCAGGGGATGGAAATCACACCAGATAGGGAACCAAAGTTAACTCATCCATTTAGAACTTTGGAAAATTTGGAATCATGTTACGTCCTCCATGCTGTGAGGTCTGAGCCTCTGTGGCTCCCCTTAGAGAGCACAGTGAAAACTATGACCAAGGATTGTTATAAATACAATACAGTAGTGATAAAGTATAATCCTCCATTTAATATTCATCTCAGGTATACCAGATCATTGCCATGTTTTTCCATTTGTATTGTAAGTCCTCAACCCCTCAAAAAGTGATTATTGAGTTTCAGACTTTGGTGCTTTCTCGGTACAAAACAGAGTTGTACAAGGCATTCAAATGGGGAAGCACATATGCCGAAAAACCCAGCACACCCTGAGGAATGTTGAAATGTCTGGTTTGTTTTGGCTACTTTCTATCCTGACTCCAAATACATTTTTAATTAACCTGAAAATTTCTGTCTCTACGTATGCTCCCAAATTTAAATGTCTGCCTAGAATTTATTGAGTTAAATTTTAAATGATCTAAGATCAAAGTCATTTAAATTACAATAGTATTTGAGAGAGAATTTCACAATATATTCATCCGCTCCACAGCTTGGAAACATATAAAGATCAGACTAGGTTTAACTTTAACTTTAACAGGCAGTGACTTCAGCAACTGCAGCCTTCTTAGTTGAAATATGTTTAGTTTTTTTTTTCATAGTCCATCATTTGTGTTCCTGGTTTCATATTATATTATATTGGTATCTCACTGGCAATGAATACTTTGCTGTTTTTGTAGAATGTTGTACTTAAAGGTGCGGATGAATCGGATGTTTGTGGCACTGTAATGTTACACTGGCAAACACTCCCAGTATGGGGATCCCCCTTTATTCAGGTAGTCTTCATTGAGACATGCAGTATCATTCTTAAAAGAGACCTGATAAAACTTGGTGGCCCCCTACAGGAGATAGTTGGTGGCTACAGAGTAACTTTTTGTGGCCATAGGCCATCAAGCTATGATCTCTAACCCTGCAGGAGCTGTACTATATAATCTATATAGGGTGTCCTGGGAAAACATGGATTGCATACTGGAAGTGACCAATGCTAACAGGCAAAGATATGACTTTAGACAAGTAGGCACAGACATGATAATAGAGATGGTAATCAAAACTGATAGAGGCTCACTGAGCCATCAGGGTGTACAGTATGCACAGCATGATAAAATATGATTGCTAGGGCCCTCTCCAATGCCTCTTTCTCTCAGAACGAGACTGTTTCCTACTGTGGATAATTGCCAGCACACAAGAGTCCCATTTCACTGGCGAGGTGCTTATTTGAAAAAACATTTGTTACAGAGTAAAAGTAACATAAGTACCAAAATGTGCTGGATACAGCAGTACTGTGTTCCTATTCAAATATCATATGCTGTTTGTTATAGCATAAACATACAATATAACAGATAAGAAGAATAGGAGAACATATATCCAAGAGCTTATGTTTCAAAATTCTCACTTTGGATCATTCAGAAAGGGTATGAATTGTTTTAACTGTAAAACAATACATTTGATATTGCATACATGAGTCAATCCACAGGTGATTTCCATCAGCTGTTTACATTATAAAATAAGCAATTCTTGGCATGAGTCCCAAGGCCATCCTTCCAACATCCCCACACATTTGTTACCTTTACGTATCATCAACCGTCCTAGGTTAAAACAAAACACAGATAAGTATTTATTAAGTTTGGTTATTGTGCATTGATGAAATCCTGAGATTCTTGAGCTAAGCAACTTTCTTTGTTTTGGTTTATTTACCATGTTTCCCTAGAGTTTAACCACTAATGTATAAAAAGAACTGGATACGGCAATGGAGGTGGGTTGTTTTTGTTCCTTTGAGGGCTGCTCAGTGGTGCATGAAGCTGGAAAAGTTTCACATCATATTCTGTTAAATATTACATTCTCATTCCTAGATGGGACTCAATTAAATGCCTCAATGTTCTACTCCTCTTGTTACTTTCCTGTTAAAATATATTCTTGAGCTCTGATTTACCTAATGGAATTTTAAGATCTATTGTGTCTCTTTAGAGCGTGTTAAGCAAGACTACCCACTTTTTTATATCTTTTCAGACCAACATGAGCAGGAACCTACAGAAACTAAATAGATGTACCTTGTGTATGCAGCTGCAACACTTTGAGTAAAATCACCTGACAGCAGGAGTTAAAACATCTCAGACTCTTAAGGACTGAAACAAAGACTGAGCGGATTAAATCATGTTCGGGTTTATTTCCCATTACAGAGCCATAAGTACTGCCAGCATTTCTACTAAGTATATTCCAAGACAACTTGATGTTCTGTACCATTTTCATTCCTGGAACTGAGAAAGCAGCCCCTGTAATCTATTGTTCTGGATCCTTAGAGCCATCAGTATGAATTAGATACTGGGAATAGTGCTGTCTAACGAACTGAGAATGCTGTTATCAAGTCAATGATTCTTTTCTCAGCCCTCTTGAGTTCTAATAAATACATGTCAGTCTGAGATGTTGGATGTACCCATGGTTTAACGTCTGGGATAACCACAGTTTGATTTAACAGTCTTCAGCATATCTTTCTCCAGCTCACCCAAAACTTCCTTTATGCCCACTTTCTTGTTTCCAGAACCCCTGTCATACCACTTTAGCAGGGTGGTGTTCTCTGTGCCCTTTGATGTTAACCCAGTAATTGGTCATTAGCTGCTTCCCTCTGACATCTAGTGGCATTTCTCCTGACAGAACCTGCAGGCAGGACTGGATTTGGGGGGGCTTCACTGCTCCAAAGCACTGTCTCAGAACTTGTGCTTGAATTTCACCAGGCTTCCCCAACACAGTCTTTGAGGCTGGGCCATAAACAACACAACTGTAATCAAAAAAATCAATCACATCACATTGAACCAACACTACACATATGGTTTTCACAGAAGCATTCCACCCCTTCATGATGTTTAGAAATCTATCCTTTTCCACAGTTTTCATCATGACATGATTTTATAGGCACATGTTCCATACATGGATGTTACTTTTAGTTAATCTGATGGGTTGCGTTTTCAGGGAACTTCTGCAACTTTGGCACAAACATCTACTCGGACCCCACGATGAACTAATCAGATTTTGGTGGTCAAGGGTCACTATGACCTCATGTCTGTCTCATTCTCATGAACGTGTCATCCCACCTTGCGCAAATTTCTGCAAATTTGGCACAAACGTCCACTTGGCCTTAACAATGAACTGATTAGAATTTGATGGTCCAAGATAAAAGGTCAAGGTCACTGTGACCTCACGTCCATCTCATTCTTGTGACTGCAATATCTCACAACAGCCTTGAGGGAATTTGCTCAAATTTGGCACAAAGGTCCACTTGGACTCAACGATAAACTGATTCAAATTCAGTGGTCAGGCTTAAGGTTACTGTGACTTCAAAAAACACATTTTTTAACAAGAATGTATATGTTTATTATGACAAACCTAAACACAAATGTCTTATGTGATGAAATGATGAGGTACAGACATTTTTTTCCAATAGGTCAAAGGTCTATTTTATAGTAACATCATAATGTTCTGCAAAAACCCTTTTTTGGCCAGTATTCAAAACCATAACTTAAGAACAGAAGGGGAGACATTAAGTGGGACCTTGAACTGAAGAAATGAACTGCAATTTGACTAGTTGGCAAAGGCATGCAACTGCAAGGCAGTAATTCTTGTTTCTGCATATTTTTTGTTACACACGTACGATGGTTACATGACTGGTTGTAGAAATAAATCACCTTTTAATCTTTGACAACAACTCTGAGACAAGCTCCTAACACCTTCCTAGATACTTTGGCCACATTCTGGTCTACATTTATCAAAGAGACGTGATAGGGGAGATAGTTTAAATACCCTTTACCCAGGAAGATCACTGGTTGACAGAAAAGCAAAGATCCAATGGAATGAGTAAATTAGAGTGATAACTTACTGTCTAACTGAATTTATTCTAAAACATTCATGTGTATTACTAACCTCTTAATTCTACTTTCACTTCGTTCTTCAAAAGAATCATTTACTTATCACTACAAAAAATGAATCAGAATTGCTTTTAAAGGATACCCTCAAGCCCTCAAACCAAAGTCATGTGAGGTAAAGGTACTCTCGTCCTTATTTCTGCCTGCAAACACCCTCTCCTGAAATCTGGAGTGAGTGTAAGCTCAGAGGAGCTCTTATTTCATTAGCAGCTGGGTTCTGTGCAGCATCCCCAGTATAATACAGGCTTTGCAGTCCCCCAGGAGAATCCAGAGTGGCTGTGCCAAAAGTCAGGAAATGAATCACCATCTCTCACTCTAATCCCTACCACCACCTTCACAGGAAAAATCTGAGACTATACAGCTCTAGTCTTCATGTAGGAAAGTACATTATTGTCTGGACCATTCTTCACTATAAATATGCAGCACTGGATTAGGGTTCGTCAGCGTCCTTCCTCCACGGACGCCAACCCCAACAAACCATCCAGAGCCTCCAGAGGCAGTCACTCACCATTACCCAGCCTAATCACTGAACATGCTGCTGTCTTCCATTAATGTGCTGACAGTGTTGGGCGGCATCTGGAATGTTAGTTGAGTGGCACAAGGCGTGCTTTACTGAGCACCTTATTGGCCCGTCAGTGCAGAGAGCTGTTTATTGTTCTGTTGTGTGATCTAATGAGATATCCTGCCTGGAAGTCACCACGGGAGGAAAAGGGGGCCGTTCCTAATGCTGAGATGAGCACTGCTGGGGAGGAAAAAGACACTGGCCACCTCTGCTGTGGCAGCAGATGATGATATCTCTCTTTCTTCAGCCCTGTTATCATTATAGATTAAACTGAGCCCTTTCATGGTATAATTTGCACAAATTCTGTAAATCCTCACCCAAAGTAACAGTTTAGGTGAATTTAAATTCACCTTGGCTGATCCCATCCCCAGATAATACATTTTTTTTAACCTTTCAGTACAAACTTTGGCTTTGCTAAAAACAGGGAAAAATTTTACACAGTCATGTTTAAGAACGAGCAGTTTCTGCTATTTTAATATCCCAAGCACAAAATGCAAACCTTAGGGGTAATTAATTATATTGGTTCCTAATATTACTAATTTTTTAACAAGGTCAGCACACTGAATAATTAAAAAAAAAAAAAAAAAACAAGTAAAAGAAATAATGAATAACTGAATTATCAGAAAGTCTCTAGTACTACCAGTATGTTTTCCTTCTCTCTCCGCATTTACACCACAGGGGCTTGGAGACTGAGGTGTAGTAATGGAGATCATGAAGAGAACTGATCTCTGATTCACTTACACTGTATAAATTTAATGCAATACCCCCACATCTCAGTATGCTGTTAAAGTACAATAAACTGAAAATGGTTTACCACAGCATTTCATTTCTTCATGATCACTTCAAAAATAAAAAAAGGCATGTCTGACATATCTCTCTCCTGTTTAAGTGGACCTCAGCAAAATGTTTTCCAGAATAAAAGAATTTAATAGACTATATAAACACTGTACTACAGTATTCCTACCCCTTCGCAATCAATATGTTGACTTAGTCCACAAAGGTTGTGGTTATTAAGATTGTGCATGTATTGAACATAGGACTATTCACAGCCAGCCCGACTTTCATTTCTGGCATTGATATGTTTTAGCTATTCCCTGCCTGTCAATAATTGAAATGTACTATCCAAAACATCTTTCCCAAACATCTCCTAATAAAGCACCCTGCAGCAATATGTACTGGGGTGGAGGAAAAAGAGTGTCAGGATGTTTTCTGTCTCCCACCGTGCTCAGAAATCCATAGTAAAAGTGAAGAATTGACTGTAGTACCCATTTTAGTACTGACCTAGAAATTAGCAGACTAACTAGCACCATACAAAGAACTAAAGCCTTTTTATCCCAGAGCATCTTTCATGGTAACTGGTAGGCTTGGGCGGGATCACAGTTTTTCGGAATACCAGGATACATAGAAATCAAAATAGTATGATTTTCAATACCGTCAAAAATGCAGACACTTGTCTTTCCATTACCCTCAAACAGAAAGACTGTAATGAGAATGTTTTGCATGTAGTGCATGTCACATGCCACCAGAGGTCAGCATGGTGGAACAGGCAGCTGAGCTGACAAACATGGCAACCAGCTGTGAGTGGTGGGGATATGGTAATTGGACTGTAAACAGCAAGCCTGCAACAGCGGAGAGACTTAGGGCAAATGGTATATTTTTACATCTAACTCACTGAATTAAGGTTTTGGTTGTTTTTTTTTTCAAATGAGCGCTGAAACTGTGGACTAACTAACTTAAGGACCAACAAGTGTAACAAGACAGTTTTCTTTCAAGTTTAAATTTAGTGTGTTTTACAGTGAGTTAACAAGGCAGTTGAGCTGCTCTTACTTCGGTACAAGAGGAAAACCTGAATTAAGTAGGCATACTGTTGTATTTCTCAATTTGATAAGGAAATCAGTGTAACAATATTACCTTTCTTGACATTTTGTGATGTAGTTTAGTTCATTTATTAGACTGAGAAAGCCAGGAAAGCTTGCCATTAGGGGGTGGGGCATAGCAGCGCTGCACACAATACTGTCACATTATATATGTCAGGGAGGTAAGACAGTATGAAAAAGTTTCTCTTACAGTTTACATCTATGTCTGTGGAAACATGGATGCTCCACACCCATTTTCCCCAAGTAGCACAAAAGATCTATATTATCAGCATAGTTTCAGGGTGGGCACCCAAAATGAGTGTCACCAATTCATCTGTTCCTAAAATATGACATTGAATAAAGGCCAGAAAACAGTGTTATGCAGAACATTATGATGTCACAGTGAAGTTGACCTTTTGGATATAAAATGTCATTTTGTCATAATTAGCATGAGAATTATTGAGTTATGGCCAAAAATATTTTGTGAGGTCACACAGACCCTGACCTTTGACTTTCAACCACAAAATTCAGTTTATTCTTAAGTCCAAGTGGACTTTCAAATTTAAAGAAATTCCGTTATGTTGTTCTTAAAATATCATATTCACAAGAATAGGACAGATGCAAGGTCACAGTAACCCTGACCTTTGACCAGCGAAATCTAATCAGTTCATTGCTGAGTCCAAATGAACTTTTGTGCTAGACTTTAAGAAATTCCCTCGAAGTATTTATTGAGATATCACACTAACAAGAATGAGGTGGGTGCAAGGTCACTGGGACTTTGAACTTTGATCACTGAAATCTTATCTGGCCATCCTCGAATTCAAGTCAACCATTGTGCCAAATTTAAAGATATTCCCTTGAGGCATTCTTGAGATATCATGTCTACAAGTATGGGACAGGCTTGGGCAATATCATGGTATTACAGTATACCAGGGTATTTAGATATCCAGACAGTATGACTTTTAATAATTTCATATATACAGGCGCTCTTCTCACTATTAGATACCCCTTTTCCACCAGATTAGCTCTGGCTTTTGAACCAGTTCCATTCAGGATTCCTGAAACCTTTATGCTATCTAGCAGAGCAGCCCGCATTTCCACCAGTTTTGAGTGGAACCGTTGTAATCGAGGATGTGTCAACAATGGAGACCGTTGCACAATGCACAATGGACAGAGTAGCAAAATTGCGTATTACATTGATATTCTGCAAACCATTACAGATGTTTATTTTTACTAAAAAGCAAGTATGGACCACTGCACACTCTTTTTATCAGACACTATCCATCCTCGCTCTCCAATCTGTAGAATATGACACCCCCCAGTGAAGTCTGTTTGCACTTCAGGTCAAGAAAAACCAGCTGAAATGGTTTATTTTTGGTTCAAATGCTTTGATCAGTTCAAAATTAGGTCCAGGAACCAAGACAGAGCCAGTTCCATGTTGGTGGAAAAGAGGTACAAGTAGTTAAGGGTTAAGTTACAGGACAGTAGACTGCCAGCCATATTGACCACCCCTAATACAAACTAATTACAATAATACGTGCTTACATAATACATGTCCCTTATATTTTATGCATTCCAAGGTTTTTCTCTCTCTCTCTCTGCAAGAGCATCAACAAAAGCACGATACATTTTGCTCACCACTGCGGTTACCATACAGTAGAAACAGTATTTGATCCAAAGCAGCTCAAGTGACTCATTGTAGAGTTCATCTACCGTTCAAGAAGTAGAGAAATGGCAGAGTTTTAAAGTGTCAAAGCTTCAACTGCAAACAGAAAAGCAAAGAATCCAGTACATGGGCCAAAAACCAAAAATCACAGAACTTGTTTTTGATCCAACATGGATCTTGAAACTACGCATCACCAAAACTGAAAGTTTGAGTATGCTATCCATTCCTTGCATCTTGCATGCATGTTTAAATTTTCTTGTCAAATCTGACAAGAAATGTCTTGTTCTTGTCAAATTTTAAAAAAACAGCAAGGTCTTTTTTATTGACAGCTGTGTGTGTGTGTGTGTGTGTGTGTATGTGTGCGTGCATGGACAAGTAGTAACATCACCATCAGCAAGCAGACTTTATCAGTTAAAGGAATGCAGACACCGAGTTTGTTGACTTTGTTACTGTCCTATTTGGGGTCCAATCTGGCAGCCTGTGTGTACAGTATGTGTGTGCTTGACAAGGAACATCCCCCTCACACACACACACGCCCTGCAGGGTGGGCCATGGATCATTTTAGACAATGAAGGTGAGTGCTGCGAGGTGGACAAGAGAATGAGACCAGAGAAGTCCCTGTGAAAGTCTTTTCAACTGTTCAGTCACAGATGATGTTTTGATAGAATAATTAAACCCAAAATCAAAAGTCCCCACCTCCACCTCTAAATACATTGTCATATTAACCCTCCCTCATCTCAAAACAGATGCACACTTTAAAATCATAACATTATAAACCACAGAACTGAGGCTTCACAGTCGTGCTCCAGGCTCAACGCTCAGTTAAAACTGTTTTACTACAAACTAGTGGTATGTAAATACGCCTCATGTAAATAGTCTTGATTAGGAATTAAAATCCCATTAAGTCAAATGGGTTGTTGACCTTCCCTCTGTTAGGGAAGATTATTCAAGCGGTGAACTCTTAAAGTTATTATGCAAAACTGCTTCTTCCCAATGTAATTTTCAAGAGAGATTCAACTGCAAATATGAATCATTACCCACCCTTGTGGATAGAAAAACAGAAATATCCTCATATCATTGCCATGAAATTATTATTCAGGAGTGTCACTTAATGCACTACATCTACATTTGCTGTCACTGAATGTAAGTTGCAGGGAGCAGTGTCAGACAGAGAGATAAAAATGAATCCTGCTGAGGATATTAAATTATAAGGATATTAAAACGGCTCTTCAGGGGGATATGAGGTACTGTCTATGAACTAGAGGATTTTAATAACAATAAAATATTGCTTTGGATATTCATAATAAAAACGGCATGATCTTTTCAGGCTGCTTTCTTTCATTTTGAGAATTATTTATTGGTGTCTGGCGCACAGCAGCTCAATGAAGTGGCATTTTGAAGCTTAGCTTGTCTTCTTTATCCAGCTATCCAATTTACATATAAAGAATAGCTGTCTTTTCAACTTGAGAGAACTCGGTGATATTAATCCATGCGTACAGTGTGTATCTTTTCATATAGTGCATTCCTACATGACATTTTAATCTTTAAAACATTTTCAGTTTGACAAAAGAAGGTCAGGATAAACACATTGACTGATATATAAAAACAATGACTTCACAAATAATTGTGAAATATCCAAAATTATGCTTTTAGTTCAGTTCAATCATTGTTTACACAACTCTTGAACTCTGCACAAACATGTTAGTAAAAAATTCTGTACTACAAGTGACAAAAACAGTTTAGCTAAAACTTTGTTTGTTGCTAAAACTGGATTTTGTTCCTGAAGTCTTTATCATTTTTTCAACATTCTTTCTGAGATGTTTTCCAACAAGCCAATTAAAAATATACTGTAGGTCAAACATTTTGGAAACATATTTGTGAGCCCTGAAGATTATCATTGTGAAGTCACCATAACTGCATATTACAGACATTTACTGTATAGATGGCCATGGAATGGGCCAGCCTCAACCAGCTTTGTGTCATAAGTGAGCAGCATGTGTAAATGAACTGTGGTAAACATTCCTTTATTCCTCCAATGCCTAGATCTCTCTGCTTATTTGCCAGCTCAAATCCAGCAGCTTTTCTTCAGCTCTGGGGCTCTTGCTCGAACTATGGTATTTCCACATCAGGACACAAAGAGTTTAGAAGCAGATCTATAGAAAGAGCCGCCCTTCTTTCTCTCTCAAACTCAGACCAAACTGTAAAACTGCAGTGCTGATAGAGTATAAACCAAGATTCTGTTACTGTAAAACACAGAAGCTGCTTTTCTTAAATACAAGATTGTTTGTGAGCAGCCGTCCACCATATTGCGTCCAGGTGGGAAACTCGCATTACGTCACCCATCAACAGGACCCTTTACTGGTCCAGCGCAGTGCAGTGCAGTGCATTCTGGTAGTTGTAGGTTTTCTACCTCTTAGCAAAGACAAATGCCACAACCCTTTTTCTCTGTTTTCTCCAATAATGTAGCACCAGTTTCAAATGTATTTGCATCTTCCCACCGCTAAGACCCCAGTTTTATGAAAAGACTATCTCTCCAGTAGTGAAATATTTCTCTCAGTTATCTACAAAAGCCAAGAAGCGTATTGTAGATTGCTGTTTAAAAAAAACAAAAACAAAAAAAAACATGTATGCTTTCTTTATTTTTCTGAACATATATATCCAGAGGACATACATTTTAGCACACAGAAATCAATATACATATCTGAACACAACTAGTAATCTTGCTGTTTTGGTTGTCTTTACTTAATTTGTGTTACATTTATCTGTGCTGCTTTGTTTTGATGCACTTGTTGTAAAGTGCTCTGTAAACCAGCTTTACTTTACATGTGTATCAACTGTTGCACCCAACAGGACGTGTAAAGAACATCCTGTATCTGATAACTAAGTGAGGACAAACATAGATATCGGCTACGTTTTGACACGTTGCTGCAAAAGAAGTGCTAATTGTCACAGAGGGGCATTTCAGGCAAGACACTATTTATGGCACTTGTGCTGAGATAGAAAAAGGTCACGTCAGACACTAACATGGCTGCTGTCGGCAAGCCAAGTAAGTCTTATCCCCGGGTCCCCTCGGCTACCAGAAAATGCAACTGTTCCCTCACTAAACATCAAAAGAGTGAGACCACACCAGCAACAGCAGGTGATGAAAACACTTTACAGATGTCTTTCCGCTACAGTATCCTTGTGAATGATTAGCGCTACACTACAGTAAAACAGCAGCGTGCTGTAAATGCTTGTTACCCAAACTGATGCTTTTTCTTCTGATAACACACAAATGTACACTTTAGTAAGCACTTCTAATTACTGAAAACAAACAACTGTTTCCAGTGCTGATGTAGTTATATCTTAGATAACAGTAAATTGTTGTATTGTTAGTATTTTGTTTTGAGAAAGTGCATCCATAAAATCATGATCTACCACCACTGCTGCCACATTAGTTTGCAGCTCTTTATCTGTTACTTTATATGTGTGACCCGTAGGGACTACTGGATCTTGCAAGCTTTTTTAAGGTCTCCAACTTTGTTTTGTTTCCCTCTACAGACTCCTGTTGATGTCTCGATAAATAGCAGTTGCATGGCTTTTGGGAAATCACACACAAATAGGATCAATTTCTCCTCTATGACTGAGAATCAGCAGACTCTCATTTCATTTGTCAAGCAGGATAGCATCCATCGATTGGTCAGTCGTGTGCAGCCACACCATGACAGCTTTTCAAAGGTTGACTCAGTTCCAACTTTGCTTGGGCAGTTCTGCAGGCGGGCCTGCCAGCAAAGTAGTTTCATTGGAATGAGCCCATTCGCTGCTCTTTTTTCCCAAACTGCTCCTTTTATTATTCATTGTATTTATTTGCTTATCACTTCTTGGTTGCAGTAGCATACTACTCAATTCATTTAACATTAAAACGCTTTATTTGTCCCCAGGGATCAATTTGCAAAGATGCATAGGGTAGTGCAATAACACGATATAGGAAATATTTTATAAATAAAAATGCAAGGACAGCTGTACACGTAAT
>JAPZEB010000001.1:23534020-23549543 GCA_029783705.1 Chaetodon striatus
GCCATGGGCCGGTCTGTGTGTGTGTGTGTGTGTGTGTGTGTGTGTCCCCTGTAGAAAAGAGGAAGGGGGGTTCTTGGAGTACCTAGAGATGAGCTTCTGCTCTGCCATGTAATTATGTACTCCTCTTTCACCTCCTTCCACTCACCTCCTCTCCAATACCGCTTCTCCTCTCCCCTTTTTTTCTCAGCTCTCATTCTGCAGCAGCTCCCAGCTGAGCCGCAGGTGGTGGCAATCTCTCTCTGTCCCACTGCTCTGACTGTAGACACACAGAGCTGAGAGCTGGAGGGCTGCTGCCCAATAACACAGGCTTTACCTCTCAGAGAGCACAAGCACACTGGCATGCACACGCCTGCAGGAACAGCACAGACACACACACACACACATACACAATAAGACATGCGAATAAAAGAGTGCTCCTGCACATATTGCATAAACACAGGCACACATGTATACATGTAAACAAAGACACACGCATCTGTTTGTATGGGGTCTTGTGTAATATCAGATTTGTTTTCACTGCGTAATCCTACCCCTTAACCTCCATCCTCTTCTTCACAAGGCCTAAAGCTGCAACAGACAAGATTTCGATGTACAAACACATCCATCTCAGCCCAGATCGCAACCTGGTGCTGCATAGACAGAAGTGTCCCATCCACATTCTGTCAACCAGTGTACCAAAATCTAATTCTTGTGACACTAGCTGTGACAAAACCTCATGCAAAGAAACCAAAAGAAAAAACTCTTCAAAGTGTGAAAGATTCAAGTGGCAACCTCCACAGCTGGAAAATAAAGCCAATACTGAAGTCCTGAAAACTGCAGTTCCTCAAACGGCCACTTGAGGCTGGCGCCAGAATAGAGTCAGTCCCCAAAGCTACCCACGTTAAAATGCTCCACTTTACAGCAGAAATAAACACATTTACAGCCTGGAACTAAAACGGTTTAGGGCTTTATAGCTAATTTTAACTCTCATGAAAACTATACCGGTGCTGAATTTGATCATAACTTACCCCTCTCAATTTTATTAAGGCTTAAAGTTATGCATATTTAAGTGTGGGGCTGCTTAAGTGACAGGCTGTCTGTGAGGTGTCCACCCCTCACTCCTCCACAAAGCCAGCCTCTTCCCAAATATGGTCACTTTTGGCTCCAAAAAAACAGGATGGCTTTGGCCGAAATGCCAAACTCAAGGCCTCAAAACTTAAGGCCGCTAACCAATGGGTAATGTCACAGTAGCTGCATTCATTATTTTATACAGTCTATGGAAGAATTTCATGACAAAAAAGTAATTGTATTCAGCAGTAGAGACCAAGAAGTTGGGCTGTGTTGTGTTTTTTTTTTTTTAAAAAAGGCAGTTTTGCAGTATGACAGATTATTCAAAGGAAGACATTACCAGTAACAGTTTTTAATCAGATTGCCTTTGAATTAATCACAGAGCCTGACACTTTACCAATCTCTCATAGTTTGCATGCAGTTTCATCACACTGTTTTGAATTTACATTCATTTTCCTCAGCTCTAAATTTGTCTCATTATTTGGATACATTCACCGTTCCTGTGCCAGCCTCCAACGACAAATGGCAGTTTTGCTGTTTATACGATAAATTGGTTTAGGATAGAATGCACTGATGAGTAGTGGTTCTGTTCCCTTAAAAAAAAATCTATATTTTAAATAATTTGTATTCATTAAATCATAAAACTTATCACACGACAATATGTTATTTAAATTTCAAAATGTCATGTTTTAATTTTTAATTAACATTGCACGCTTTTTCATCAGATCTATTTCTAATTTAAGTGCGCAGTCATAACCAGAAGCAGTTTTGATATGACTGTGTCCATATGGTTCCATTATAGGGATTCATTTTCTCTTCATATGGAAAATTTACAGTCGCCAACTATTTCCTTCCCTCTTTGTTCTTTTCTCACTCCCTCTTTCTAACACACACAGCTCCTTCAGGAATTAGCTCTGTTTTTATGGGGGGCTGGGTTCATTGTATATGACGGTGGCCTTTCGTTTTGCTAATGTAGGTGATTTTCTTCCCATGAAAGCACTGTAATCCATCTCCCGCTCACAGGGGGGTGGCGATTTATTGTGCGCACTGGGCGTTAACACACCACAGCTAAGAACAGATGCAGTGCTTTAACAACAGATAACACACTGGAATAAGATGGAGCATTCAGATTAGCTGCGGTGTAAAATAAATTGCATGCTATTGGAGTAACCCCGGAGTTCTAAAACAGTATCATCTATATCAGATCTGCCGTAGGTTTTGGCATGACAGAGACTAAATGAAGCGTAGCTTTGCATGGGTTGCTTCAACGCTGGAGCCTTAGCATGCCTCCTTTTTGACAGTGGAGCCCTCAGCACATGTGCACATACATACATGCTTACGCATGCAAACCAACATGTCTCCAGTCACACGCTCTCTCCTGTCAGTCTAATGCTTATATTTGCTCTCAGTCGTTTTATTGAAAACCTACATGTGCAAAGAGCATCAGCTGAATTCATTTCTTAAATAGCCAGATTCTCTTTGGTGGATCCTTTAACTTTATGGCCTTTCATCAGGGTTTGACAGGCGTAAACCCAGAGAGCGAGAGCATATAACTTTATACTTTTTTCTGTGAAATTCAATTCCACTCTAATATCCTGGTATTAATGTCTAATTTTCTGCACCATGACCATGTTCACTAGAAAATTCCATTTTTGCCTCCGAATGAAAACATTTAGGACTTCAATTATCTAAGGGGTAATTACAAATGCATGCCTGTAGCTGCATTAATGTTGTAATGATATGCTTAATGTAGAAAAAAAAGAAGTGGTTTGAAAATGAGATATCACCAACTGTGTTGCTTTTTTTTTGCTGCAGCTCAAGATTTTTTTATTGCAGCAACTTCTGTAAGAGGACTCTTTTTCTTAGGAATGACGAAATGTTTCAAAGCTTAACACCTGCTGCTTCGTCCTTTGTCCATTCACACTCTGTCAGGTCAGCAGCTTAAATCAAATGGCCAAGAGAGCATTTTATTTTGTTGACTTATGGGAACTATTGATTGAGTGGTGCTGGTCCAAGTCCTGACTTTCTCCTTTAATCACTTAATCAAATTTCCTCAATAAGCAATGTTTACACAGACCGCGCCGACAGACCCAGGGGGCACGCACGAACACGGGAATACATTTTGCAAAATCCAATACATCTGAGAATGGACCTTGACAATCAATGGCCACATAATTGAAGTACCCATTTGCTCCTGAATATTGTGGGAGGGGTGGCATCATCCTAAACAACCATACGCCTGCCCCACCGCCAACCTTTCTGCTTTTCAGCCTCACTGCCATTAGAGCCCCTCTGTGTGGTGGTGAGGTGATGACTGCAGCTTTTCTTTATTGATGGGGATGTTTATGAATATTTGAAGGCCCTTTCAACTTGGCATGAGAGGAAATAGGGAAACTGCGGCCTTTGTGGGTGGCATTTATCCTGCTGCAGCACAATATGCTCCTCTTCTTAAAAGCCCTTTATAACAGCTGTGTGAATCCTTTTTGTGGTGAAATGTCAGTATCACCCAAAGGCCCATCAGCCACACCCACTACAAGGGTGTAATTCACATCACCCCTCCTTTCTTTCTTTTTTTCCCCTCTATCTATTTAATATGAATGATTTTCCAAGAAATCAGACAAAGATGGCTACAGTGGGAGGAGGTGAATCCAGAATTATTGCTCCGCAGATTCATCTTACAGCAGATGGCTTTCTTTGAGCGAGCGTGCCCATGCATTCGTGTGCATATTAAGCAGCATCCGTATAAGAGCTTGGAAAGACAAGCAAACAGAGAAATGGAAGGCAAGATGACCAGAGATAGTGAGAGGCGCCCACACAGCGGGGGTTGCTGCCAGGTCAGGATGATTCGCCTTTCCACCAGCTCTCTCCACACCAGTTGCTTTGGAGTCAATCCAGCTCCAGCCGCCTCCGGTGAAAACTGAGCTGACCTTTTCCAGCACTCGGAGCTGCAGGATATGGACTCTGAAAGGGTTGTGATCCTCGTCTTGGCATCACTCTCACTGATCTTTATTGCTTTCTCTTGTTGTACAGTGATTCAATCACCATAGTGCACACGGTGTTATTTGGAATTTCTGTCCTTGCATATTTTTGTGATTCAGACATGCATGTTAGCATTTCAGCTCAGGGGTTGGAGCGCAGGGAGAAGCCTCCTGTGTCCTCTATTGGACAGTTACAGGTTCAGATTTTTACTCAGTGCCACTTCAGCAGGGATGGAAACATTCAAAAAGCTGCAGTCTGCCCTGTCATCGCTCTCCACAAACTCACCCGTGTCACTCCTCCTACACGGCTCCTTCTGGCTGCTTCTATCAAACTCAGAACTCTGGCGTTGGCACACGAGGCTATGATACTGGTGATGTAGAATTTGAAGCTTATTTTATTGCTGCACTCACTGTAAGTTGCTGAGAACTAGCACATCAACTAAATGACTGTAATGAAAATGTGACACTGGAGACATCAGGACGGTTTCTACAGCCCACACTGCTGTCTCCCAAAAAGATAGTGATTCATTTTGTTCAAAACCACCAATATCAAAAGCTGTCCATCAACTCGGAGACAGCTTGCCAATGTTAATATCGTACCCTTATCTGTCTTGCATTTCATCGACAAAGCAAAGCGTGAGGGAAAAAAAAGAAGCTGTGTGTTCAGTGTCTTTTGATCATAACACAGTCTGTCCAACTCTGCTCCCCAAGGGATATGACTTCATTTTTTTTACTTGATATGAGGCCAAACTTGGATGAATACCAACATTTTTCTCTAGGATTTGCAGGGAAGACACTTAATATACACTTAAAATATTCCAGTGCAGGTGAAACAGAAAACATGAGCAAATCCTGGTATGAAAGAAATCATCAGGCCTAAGGTGGAGACATCTCATTGAACTCATTCACAATTATAAAGATGATCGTATTTCCCTCCTGTTTTATCTTAACTTAGAAATCCCTCACTTTAGTGGCAGGGCAACTGCTGGCTGCTTTCATTTTTTCACATTATGACCTTATCCCTGGGTACCGGAGACAGGCTGTCTCTCAGGAGCCAATCTCCCCTCTAATGCTAAATTTTAGGGAAGGAAGGAAATTGGAACTAGATGTGAAAAGCTGACAAATAACGAGAGCCTCTCCCCACTGTGCTGTTTGTCACAGGCTGAAACATCTGAATTGCACTCCAGTGTATATGTCTCTGTAATGAATGATGCCTCCCAGATTTCATTCGCAATTAAGGTTAATTAGCAGATGTACAGTCGCCTTTAATATTTGCTGGCTGTGGATTGTTGTCCCTCTGTATGACAGAAGGACACCCTGTGGACCGGTTCTTAACACACACTGAAGGTGAGCTAATGGCAGTACCGGTAATTAGCTCACGTTTGGTCTCTGAGGTGAGGCCAAATGCTTCATGTCATTCAGCACTGCAGACAGGCTCACATTTGTACCAATGGGAGATACGCTGGCTTGTTAAGATGACACTGCTGTAGCTATTGCTGTGGGTGGATGTATAATGCGCCTTTTCCACTGACACACTGTCAAACACTATCAGAGTGTGAAGACGAGGACAGGAGTGTTACATGGTCCTATTACAGCACAGTTGCTGCAGCTTCCTCTCATATTCCAACAAATTCTCGTAGCCATTAGCTGCAGTTTGTACATATCTCATGGAAACCACCATTTCTGGAGCATATCTTGTGAAAAGCGATGGTGCTATTTTTCAAACAAAGCCACAATCCTTCGTTTTTATCAAATAATGAAATGCTTCTGCACCTGTTTATTTCAGTTCTGGCTCACGTATTTGATTTTTGACACTTTTCAGAAATTCTGCAGCACTTCACTGCTGCTATCAGCAACCCCATCATCTGAAAATGTTTAGATGGTTCACTACTAGCTCTTTGTAATTTATGTAATGCAATCTTTCTGGTACTCACAGTTTCCTCTGTGTTATATGCTACAGTTGCCTTAATAGAAAATTATCAGCATTTGGTGACGGACCTGGCTCAGATACAGTTTGACGGCTGCTGTCTGGTTCTGTAGTGTAAACATCAGCAGAATGTGAATGAGTGTGCATATTCAACATAACCAACTAAAGAGGAAATCCCTTTTAATTATACTGATAAAAAGTACTCATACATTAACTGCCCTTATGGAGACTAGTGGTTCATTTATAATCACTCATCATTTTTAATCAGTGTTAATTTGACAAATTTAAGGTTATATCTAAAACAATTGCATTTACATGACTTGTAAATTAGTAAACACATTTTTTGTTGCATTATACTGCACAGTAGCTTTTCTACTCATCCATTGATGAGACAGATAAACACCTCATCTGTAACTATAACTACTGTAACTCATAACCATGAAAGCTAAGCTTTGCTCCTGAGCATAAAAGCCATTAACTTGTGACTACAGGTCACTTTTTTACCACTGCCATGAATCACACTGAGCTTTTGTTCCCATTTGGTTTCATTATTATGGTGTTTCATGCATTTCCGATAAATGTTTTCATTAGAAAACATTGGATCTGGTCCATGTGTAGACCCAGAGAGCCACCTTAAATGCAGGATTTGGCATTAGATATTCAAATGAAGCGGTTCATGTTACATCAAAGTGCCATAACCTTCAAAATGATGGAAACACTCAATAGAAGGCACTCGTTCCATGCTGGCAGGCGGCGCAATTACTGCACGGCGTTGTGGGAGATGAAGGGTGCAACCTAGCACAAATAACACCAAATAACACAAGACAAAACTTTTTGTCTTCTTGCTGACTGCCAGTGCAGTTTTATTTCTGCTAAACGGAATCTAAGATACTCTCCATGTTAACTGGGTTAGATAGAGAAAGGTTGCAAAGGGTTCACTGGCAGAAAAACTCAAAGGTGTGAATTTGGGATTCAGGGACTGGGGAATTCAAGGTAAGGCAAGGCAAGTTTATTTGTACAGCACCTTTCAGCAAGTCAATTGTGCTTTATATAAGACATAAAAGGCAACAAGATATAAAAAGGAAACTTGTCATTCTGAGTGATCCTTTTCACTTTACACATAGTAATAGACCTATTGTTAGAATAAAATATTTATCAGTACGCTTTAAAAAAAAATGCACGCTAAGGGATGATATTAATGGCAGCCAACGTCCACCTTTGGCTTTGGTTGATCTTCTCTTTGGACGGCTGATAGAATTACTCATCCATTTTCTGTGGAACCATTGAGAAGATTAATAGCAGGTATTAAGTCTATAGCCATGTCATACTTCAGCTATTTAAGTTCCTGTGAATATAAAAATTGGCCATGGGGAATAACATTATCACATCAGCTCATAATCTCACCTGCTCATTGCTGCCGTCTGACAGCCATTATTGTAACTTGGCTGCCATTGTTCTTCATATGGAAACTGTGATTGTACAGACTGACTGTGCCGCTCCTTCACGTTTATAAACTCTATCCTTTCCTTCCTGGTATTAATGTAGCGCAATATTATTTTGGTGGAATGGTTAAGCGTGTCATTTATTCATTACCTGGCCAATCCCCGCCAGGCTGAACCTCCGAGCCGTCAGGCGTACCCACAAGCTGAGGCTGTAATAAGGTTTTAAGTGTCTGTCATTAATAATGCTGCACTGACACGATGCAAGGCTGATCTATCCTGGTATGTGGGTTTGTGGGCCGACATCATTAGGCCGGATGGCTGGCAAGGCTGTTCATTCCCTCCTCTCTCTTCTCAGTGAGAAATCGGCTGTTTCCTTTTGGCTTTCAGCGGCTGCGAGTCTCCTGCAAGTCTGTCAATCACCTGACTGACAGCTCATCTTCCCGGTAGCTGATGTCAACCCCACTCTGTTGTTCACTTAAGGCCACCATGGACAGCTTGCTATTAGACTGATGCGCAGGACAGATTAATGGCTTAAGTAGCGTGACAAGATTCTTCCCGATGCATAGGCATGAAGCTCATTTTGATGTTCAAGCCCTGCTGTGACATGCCACTTCCAGCACAGTTTGTTTCATCTCACAAAGGGGGAACTTACATGGTATAAAAAATGTAGAAATGAAAGCCCCTGTTTAATAATTACCTTTGCAGCCTTATATTTTAACAGAATTTACAAAAAATATGCTAAATAAAATGCAGATTAATATAAATTATGTAGACTTCCGCGCATCGAGACCACCCTGCATGTCAAAAAAGCTGATCAGTTAATTCAGAGAATTGAATCTTAAAGACACGAGAGTTTCAGAGAAATTACATTAATATACTTATAATTTGCTTTTCCAAATACATTTAGAAAGAAATCCAATTGCTCCTTTTTTCTTTTTTTTTTTTTTTTTTTTCTATTTCTGGAGCAACATTCTGGTACAGCATAGAAGTCATCAGGCAGTGGTAAAGATAAATTGCTCTTGTACAAAGACCAGGAAAGTAACACTGCAGACAAGGATCTGGGTTTGGGCCCTGCTTGTAGTTAGGTTTCCATTATTTTAACACTACAGTAAAAGTTGGGTAAAAGTAAGTTAAAAAAAAAAAAAAAAAGGAAAGAAAAAATATATATTATACAATTATTTGACGGATATTGCAGTATGAGTCAGAATTTTAGTGGGAATAGTAATTTTTGCAATTAATTTTTAGTGAAGAAAATGTGTATAAAAATGATGAGGGTGTGATTTTTGCTGGGTTCTGTCCAAACAAACATGCTCCCTTACGTCTGGAATATGATTTGTAGGCCTGGGCATCTCTGTAGCACCTTTGTTACACATCAGAAAATAGTGAAAATGTCTGTTATAATTTCCCAGAGCCCAACATGATGTGTTGAAATAGTTTATTTTGTTTGACCAACAGTCTCAAACCTCAGATTATTCAGTTTATCATATATGACGAAAAAATGCAGCATTTTTTTTTCAATTTTAATTGAAAAATGATGTAAATTATTAATATGTTATCAAAAGAGTTGCCCATCAATCTGTCAGCTATATTTCTTTCAGCTCTAGAAAAGGATAGCTGCCATAGCACCTCCACATTTATTCTTCCATCGTATAAACAGTACGGAAATATCTTTGATGCACACAGTTTATATCATCTTACATTATATGTGTTCATATAGTCCAACCCTAATTTCAAATGAATAATCAGTGTTATATTTGAGAATTGCTTTTATATAATTATTTTTTTATGTGACGTCTGTTCCAGGTGGTCAGCAGTCAGGGTGGAGGGCCCTTCCTGGTGTGGACCCTGGTTGTTCAGCTGGTCCTGTGTGGTAGCGGGGTGTACACCGCTGACGGCACCAAGAACTGTAAACTGTTTTCCAACTCTCCAGCAGAACAGAAAGTCCTAAGTCGACTAGAGCCACTCGCCCATAGGAAGTAAGCAGTGCTTCGATGGTGTGGTGGTGGTGGTGGTGTGCCATTGATGTGACATTCAATTGTTTTTGAATCGCCTGTTACCAATGAAAACAAAGTGAACATGCAAAGCAACCATGACAGAAGCATTTTGCCTGCTTGTCCTTTGACATTCTGTGTTGTGCTTATTTCACCACTGTGTTGCATTTTATTAATTGTTTGCTGGGATTTGTTCTCATGTTGACAGCTTTACAGCGGAGATCAAGAATGGAACTGAGAGTTACACCTATGTGTTCCAGCTGTGTGGGGACGCAGGGGGGGTTTCAAAAGCTGGGGTCATTCAGTACGAGAGCACGAAACCAAGCGATAAACCAACGATGATAGGCTCGTATGAAGCAACAGAGGCCATTGGAGGAAGTAAGTCTCTAGTTTACCCTGAGTTTGTGTGTGAATGTTTACCACCTGTGAACTGAAATCTTAGGTTAGACAATGGCATCGTGTTTTGAGCTATGAGCATAATGAGCCTAAACACAGGTTAGAATTCTTTACTGCACATTCTTGAGTTATCTCTGAAAACTGGATCAACAATTTCCTAGTGTGATTTAGATCAGTATTGTGTCTGCATTGTCTGTTTTGACACTTAACTGTCCTTGCAGGTGACTGGGTGATGTTGATCTACAGAAACGGCGAAAAATATGATCAACACTGCTCCAAGGAAAGCAGGAGAGCCATGATCATGATCTCATGCGACAGGAAAATTGACGCGGTAAAAGAAAGACAGATGATTTGTGAAAAGAAATGCCACTGTGTTTTAAACAAAACTGCTTGTTGGGGTGTGTTGTTTAAGGTATGAAGATGATCCAGAAAGGCATCTTTAAGTAACATATCCACAAACTTTGAGCAGTGCTTTATAATAGCATTACACAGGGATTTACAACTCTGAACGATATCACAGCCATTTTATTCTTCATCTTGATAAGAAATACTCCCCTCGTGTTCCACAGTAATGTACCAGGATTGTAAACCTGTGCATTGCAGCATGTTGTTGCATGAATAGGTCATTCTTTTTTTGCCAGAGCCCTCTGCGTCAGCACTGCTGCAGTCGTCTCACTGTAGTAAAGGAAGTGGTTCAGTTTTCCCTGCACAGTTCTAATGTAGGTCAGAGTACGGCCTAATGTTTCTCCCGACATGTAGTCTCAAGCCTTGTCTTTTTTGTGGCTCCTCGCTGGCGTCAGCCTGACTGGAGGTATTATGTTTCTGGGTAGTCTTTTCCAGTCATCCGTCCGTCCCATTCTCATGTACTATTACCAATATTACTAACCCTAGTGGACCCTTTTCACAGCAGACTTGCTATAGTAGGAAAAGCACAGGTGAAACTGATAACATTAACGATGGCTCAGTTCCATTCAGTGTCCCAGTAAGCTATTCCAGTGAGCCTGCATGTACAACACCAGGGCCCCGCCTACATGAAATGCCGCCACCATCAGTGTTATTAAATACACCTGTGCTTTTGCTACTATGACATGTCAAAATGTCTACTGTGAAAAAAGGTCTGTTAGCCCTGTATGGATGTGAAATAATTGTTGTATGCCGTGGCTCAGGTTAAACTCTTTGTAAAACATGAACAAATTCATAGAAAATTCTTGACATTTTGTCAACATTACACTGTTTACCCTAAAATTAATTCCCTTTTGACACTCTGAAACAGTTGCTATGTAGGCCACTGTTTAGGGGCAGCGCAGAAGAATTTATCCAGGTGTGAGATTCCTTAAAATGTATTAATAAATTACGAGGTATTGAACTGGGGCATAGACTTGCACATGTGCCGACAACCAATTCAGCATTTAAGGCAGTTTTGGAGGTATCTCAGATACAGGTATTGGTATTGAAACAACTCTAACCAACCAGGTCTCACTCCGAAGTCGTTGAAATGCGGCGATGAGGCAGTGACTTGCAGCGTCAGATACTGATGAATAAAAGTCAGCATGATATGCAGCTGCGGCATCGGGAGGAAACACGGCATGGTTTGGCTTTATAATCTTAGGGGATTCGAATACCGGCCTGCCCAATCCAGTCTCGCTCACAGGCCATTGAAAACCAGCACTTGGGCAGTGAATCGCAGCGTCAGACTGATGTAGTGCGACTTCGCTTTATATTATATGAGTCCGGACAGACATGGATGTAAACTAGAGTGGTCAGCGGAGGCATAGAACTAGTAACCGAGGCGGTAATTCTAGTTTTACTGATGTGTGTGCTGCTTTGTGTGTTTTGCTTTGTTGCTTTATTTAACCTTGTCTGTCTCTATCTCACTCCCAGGGCCAGTTGACGGTGGTGCGGGAGGACCGGGACAGGACGCAGGAGTGTTTCTACCTGTTTGAGCTGGACTCAAGTGCAGTGTGCCCAGCCCTCGAGTCCCACATCAGCACTGGCTCCATACTACTCATCATGTGCGTACAGACAGTGTGTAATGACACAAAAATCATAAAGTTTCAGTTTTTAACTTTTATTAAAAATAGCTTTTTGTCATATTTGCTTAAACTGTCACTACATCCACACAGGTGCACATGAGACAGACAGTATGTGAAATAAGTTCCTACTCCTGCACCTGTTAATGTTTCTAATGGCTTCAGCTGAAGGAAAGCAACCAATCAGAGCAGAGGAGTCTTCAGCACAGCTGTCATCAGCAGCAGTCAAACTGTCAAACTAGGCAGCGCTGATCAAATATGAATCAAGACTCTGTCACTGCTTTGCCTGTTTCTCACCTTAAATGTTCTCAGAAATGTATTTTAGTTACTATTAAGCTGTAAAATGAGAAACTATGCTGTGCATGGTGCTTCTTATGGTTCAAACGTTCTTATTATACAAATCAGTACACTAAAATATGTTTCTGAAAACATTTAAGGTGAGAAATAGGCAATCCTGTAACAGAATCTTGAATCATATTTGATCAGCGCTGCCTATTTTAACAGTTTGACTGCAGTTCACGATCAGTGAGTGACGTGATTGACAGCTGTGTTCAAGACTCCTCAGCTCTGATTGGCTGTTGTCGTTCATTTACGGTGAATTGTAATGCCATCAGAGGCACCACCAGAAGGCAGAGGAACATGAATTTTATCATAGATTATCTTTTCTTCTGTCAGGATATAGTGACAGCTTAATTACATATGGAAAAATGTTATTATTATAGTAATTACCAACTGCAAGTTTAAGCGTATAATATTATAACTGATAAGTGATCACGGCCCCTCTCTTCTTCCAGTGGTTTCTGTCTTCTGGCTGTTTATCTCATTGGAGGTTTCCTCTACCAGCGACTGATTGTCGGAGCCAAAGGGATGGAACAATTCCCAAATTATGCTTTTTGGGTGGAAGTTGGCAATCTGACAGCGGTAAGCCAAATGCAGCTGATGAGTAATGTCAGTTGTTGTGTCTGTTGTGATGTGACTTATATGGAAATTCATAACAAACTTTACTCTTCACCCACTTTACAGGATGGTTGTGACTTTGTGTGTCGGTCACGTAATCGGGAGGAAGCCCCAGCTTACAGGGGAGTGGCCGCAGAACCTTTAGAGTAAGAGCCAGAGGAGAGAGATGACCACTTACTACCTATGTGACCTCAACGTGTCAGAAACGGGACAGAAATTTTCACTGTGTGACACAGTTTGCTCTCTCACAGGTTACATGAAGTTGCTGTTAGACACAAGTCTTGTATTTCTTTTTTTTTTTTGAGCTGGTTTAGGTTAGGACTTGTCAACACTGTCTTGTATTCCAGACTTATGCCTAGGGCAACTACCGTGTGATCTGCTTGGCACTTGAGAGGTCATGTTACTCATAGGGCTGACAGACCCGTCTCCTCTTCTAACCCACACGCATTGTATTCAGCTGTTTGATTTCAAACATCTGAGTGATTCATCTGTGATTACAGAGTGAGAATAGAAAATGACTCTTCTTCCATGGAAATCTTACACAAAGGGGAAGAGTTAAGAAGTTGGTTTTCTACTTAATTCAAACTTAATGACATGTTGCTGATGTTTTTCTGCTTAAGCTAATCATTGTTGTTGGTGCAGGTTGCTTTTCCCGGGTCCTGATCGTGCACTGACAGTTGCAGGCTACAAAACACACAAGTGCTTTTGCTTGTGTAAATTTGGCTTTATTCAGTTTGTTTTTGTGTTTTGTGTTTGAGAAAAATGTTTGATTTTTAAGTACTGTGACTGTGCTTACACATCGCCTTGCAGGTAGGAATCACTGCAGAAACCATAGCTTAATGGATAGTTTCCTTTTTCCCATACTAAAGGGAAAAGCTTTTACATTAAAGCTAATTTCTCCCTAAAATGTTGAGCATCGCCGGGTCCTGACTGAAATATGAGTTTGACAGTTGTAACTTAACGTCCTCTTACATTTTCATCAGAAAGGTCAGCAGTGTTGCTAAATTGATGCACTAAATGTAGAAAATTAGAAGCAGAGCATCGAGCTGTAATTCAGAATTGAACCTAATGTGACAACACAGTGATGGGCAGTTAGAAATATATGAATTCTGCTATTCATAATTTATTATTTCAAAAAGTATGGTATATATGCAGTATATGTATTTGTTTTTCCAATGAACAAATCACCAAACTGTTACATGATTCATATTACAGTGGGTAAACTGATCTGGGCGCCGACATGACAAAACACGCCAACATTATTACGGAGACTGTACTTATCTTTGACCAAATATTCAGGCTGCTTCTGTCTGATGCTTTGCTTCTTTAGGACGATAGTGAAGCAATGAAAGCACTTAATCTTCTGTAATATTTTTAGAAATTTCACACAATTAATGCTAAAGATTGAAGCAGGATTTTTGGCCTTGACGGCAAAACAGCGTCAGGAAGTTTCAGTTGTGAATCAAGTTACTATATTATTATCAGTGTGAGTTCTTCTGTTTGTTTTGTTTCTATAACTTGCTTTTGTGTTCATTAGTTTGATGTTTCTTTGCTTAGTTCAGGGAATCGACTCCTGGATCACGATCTGGTGGAAGCGGTTACACCTGCGGTTGTAGTGAACCACTAGAGTGATGTTATAGCCACCAACCGTTTCTGTTTGTTTTCTGATTCCATCAAAAATAAAATACAAAAGTAGTTTGTGTATATGCCCATTGTGGTGGTGAAATCAGTACACACCCAAGTGCACTCACCTTTGGAGATTTAATGAATGTAAAATGTTTTAATAAAAACATTTCATGCACAAAACATCTTAATTATAAGTTATATTTAAATGAACTTTGCAGGTAAGATCTTCTTTGCTAATGTCGAGTAGTGTTTTGACCACACGCTTCACTTGGCAAATGTTTCAGGGAAAATAAGCTGGTTTACTGTGTTTCATTTTTTAATAAGTGTCTCTTAAATGAAACCTGAAGGCTAAAAATCCGATTCTACTAAGAGACATTATTCATAGAAGAGCTTGGCTGTGAAACCAAAACAAAACATGGCTAGTTTATTAATAGAGATCATAACTCATTCATTTAGTGAGTCTTCATTCTGAAACTGAAACATCTGCCACGACGGTGAGGTGGTTACAGAAAACAATGACGTAAAAGGCAAACCTGCAGTCTTGCGGCAAGTACTTGTAAACCCTGGCATTCCCATTAAGATATATCCTGAAGGTGTGACGTGGGGCTGGAATTATGTCGTCAGTTATCTTGGCATATGGTTTACTTTCATTTACAGGTAACTTCACCAGAGTAGTATCCCATCATCACAGACTTCCCGTATTTCCCAGAATACATTACATTATGAGGTTTCAGGTGCACTTTTTTCAATGAGTAGTTAAACTTCTGACATCACTTAAGTCCCATCCCCTCTCCACACTGCCTCTTCACTGCCCTCTCTGAGTGTGTACATTTATACCATTCAGCTTGTTACCATAACCTCATGAAAGACAACGCAATAACACAAGTTGCTGTCATTACTTTCTGCATCCTTTGTCAGTGGAGGCCATTGGAGTACAGTGAACTCATTGTCATGTTCAAGAAACCAGTTTGAGATGATTTCATGAGGTTATGGTAACAAGCTGAAATTTCTGGGAAATACGGGAAGTCTGTGATGATGGGATACCACTCTGGTGGAGTTACCTGTGTAAATGAAAGTAAACCATATGCCAAGATAACTGACGACATAATTCCAGCCCCACGTCACACCT
>JAPZEB010000001.1:23565190-23576766 GCA_029783705.1 Chaetodon striatus
ACATGTCAAGCTACAGATTAAAATGCTGAAAAATTTAAAAAAAAAAAAAAAAAAACACAATCTACAGCCTAAATCGATTCATTTTGAAATTCTAGTTAAATTGTGGGAGAATTTCATGACTATGGTGCTGTGATTTGTCCTCAACTGTAATGTTAAAGTTTTCTGAATTTGCTACAGCTCCAATTCATATTTACAACCGCCTGCCATGCCAAAATACAGACAAAACATGATATCTCAGAAAATAATTTGAAATAATTAATATTTTTGGCCATAACAAACAAATAGGGTCATCGAATTAAGTTGGGAATACAGAATGATGAAAAACACTTTCCAAGCCAGCAGCTCCTGCCGCTTGCCAACTTTATGTCGTGTGTACAGAATAGACCAAAATAATATGAAGAATAGAACTGTAACAAAGTCATTCTCAATAAGGACGAAAAGAGCTTCAGGTCCGTAGTGACTCAGCTCTGATGAGTGAGGTTTGAGACGGATATTATGATTGATGTTTTCCGTGTGAATGGAATCTTTTTTCCGAATTTCCGAAGAGTTGTTGATTTTTAGATCTTTTTGTCATGCCTGTTTAAAAAGATTAAACTGTGATGATCACTGGGGAAGGCACTGGCCTAAATGTTTGTGCATTTTACGCAATATAGGAATAGTCTTTTGTTTCTGAAAATTCAACTTAACGTTAAAGGTTAATGTGTAAGACTTAGGGGTATTCAGTCTAACAGTGAGGACTGCAGATTGCAACCAACTGAACTGAACCTCTCCCAGCTACAATTATTCCAGTGTTCACTGTTTAGGAGATTTTCACTGGCAGCCAAATAACCTGCAGAGGGTCTCCTGCTTTCCAAAACAAATGGACCAGGTGATTAAAACCAGTAAAAACACTGAATAAAGCAGTTACAACATTTCTTCTATGCTGGTTGGCATGTCAGAGACAGTCCACTCACCACCACATGCTAATGTGTGCTCACCTTTTTTCTCTGATAACTTAAGATCCAGACATTCAGGAGGTTTTTACCCCCCGAGCTGTCTTCCCCTCCAAAACAGATAGACCCAGTGATTTAAACTGGTAAAAAAAATAAAGCACTTTCATGTTACATATCAGTGTTTTTCCAACACTGCTTGTTTCAGATGAGCCTCTTACTAGGTTGGGCAATGTAAAAACACAAAAAAGCAAAAACATGGCAGTGTACATAGTAACCTCCATATACAAGGACCCACTCCCTATGTAGATATAAACAACTCATTCAAGGTTACAAGAACAATGATTCTTAATTTTCAGGTAATTATGCAAAACATACTTACTATATTATATGCCATATCTGCCAATATATCCCACTAAATCCTGCAACCAGCGTTTGCATGGGAATACAGGGTACTGTATGCTTACTTGCAACATGGATGGGATTTAAGTGGACAATATAATTATGTTTTTATAGGTTGAACACATTTCTGTAACATGGCTAAAAAGTTTGTTTACTACAGGGCTGGGTATCTTTACAAAAAATACCAATAGAGTACTAGATTCGATGCCCATCGAACGGAGTGGAGGGTAGTTTAGCCATACTTTTGAATGTTTTGGTTGCATCTCGGCATGCTGAGCTGCTGACTGTGCAGGCTATAGCTGCTCCTGCGTCAGCATGAGCTCAGCACCGGGAACAGTTGTGAGAATCGGCTCAGCTGCACACAAACACTGACAGGGCTAACTGTTAGCATCACACAGCTAATGTTACCTAATAGTCATTTGCAGATTTAACAACAGTTGAAATAGTTTCAGTGTCAGTGTGAGTCTGTCGGGATCATTTAACAGCTCAGTGTTGGATTACAGCCTCTGATGCTGAGTTAGCTTGTGCTAACCAGGCAAACATTGAACTGATTGTTTGCGTAGGAGAGAGCCCATGGAGACCGCAGCAACAGAAAGTTTGCTTATCTGGAAGATATTCAGGATGGTTTGGTATCAGACCTTCAGTGCAAAAAGGATGGAATGCCGGTATCCTTTGACTGCAGAAGTTTCGATGCTACTTGGTACTGTGTTATTATGGTCAATATCTATTGAGTATTAACACTTGATATGGTCCAATTAACTAACATTTGGTTAAGAGTCAAATTATTTTTTGTGGAGGGCCAGTGATTATTGAGTATCCATTTCAGATACAGTTACTGCAAAATCTTTTTCACAGTCTACATCCTTCTATTTCACTGACTACTTAGTTCACACAGCCACCTGTAAAGTTTGTCAGAACTGTGGCTCTCTTCACAGTGTGTCTGTCTACTCTTCCATTTTGAACAGTTGACTCAGTACTCAGGCTTTAGATACATGAGAGCACATCACTCCTCTCATGTCATCAGCAGCTCTGTTTATCTAGCCGTGCCTGTGCAAGTTCCAGGGCAGCATACAGCAGCTCCGCCTGCAGATTTCACTGTGTGAACTCCTCTCACAAATTTCAGGCTACTGACCAGAACTTCTCAAATTCTCCACTCACTGTGTGGACCTTCCGAATCCCATCAGCTTTGTGCTGACGACTTCATTCGCTAATTTTGAGATATTTGGGTCCATTATACTCTAAAGACACTGGAGATGAGCATGCTAGCTCTTTTGTTTACCCCATGGTCTTTCCCATTGTCATTGGTGGCAAGGGAGTGTTTCACAAAAGCAGTACTGCAGTGTGTACTTGCCTAGGTCAAGAGCTCTGCAGCATCTGAATAAGATATGTGCCAATTAAAGCCTCCTGCACCTCGTCTCAGCCGAGATAATTCACTTAACCCCGGGCTCGCAGCTGACAGGTAGCATTTGTTTACACATCCCTCCTCATGCATGCTGCCAGGCCCCGTCCTCTACGTGGTATTAAAACAAGCCGCCTCCCACCACACCCCCACATACAGCTCTCTGACTCTCTGTTTCCATGGAAATCTGCCCTGGGAAGTCTTCTGCATCTCCTAACCTTGAAACTACCCCAGTAGCATCGACTGTGAGAATATATTGTTGTCAAAATGAATTGTCATAACGGTAATCAGTGCCACATTTGATACCCCCTTTCAGCAGCTTCCTATCTGCGTAGTTCATTATTTCCCCTCCTGCTGTGTTCAGTACCCAGCGTTCCCAGCATGAGAAAAGAATTTCAAGATCGCACAGAAAAAGAAGCCCAAGATTGGAGCAAATTAAAACATGAGATGGATTATTATAGCTACCTACTTTATTGCCCCACAGTGGCTCTTTATCATTAAATGCAGTTTCCCAATTTTTTGGCTCTGTATTGAGGATTGTACAACTAAAGCATTATACACTATACAGCTTGTCCATTTAAAAGAGAAAAATCCCATTGCCTCAGTTTCATTATTTGATCGCTCTGAGATATAGCTGATCTTTTCTGTAAAACACCCATAAAACTATGTAAAAGATAACCCCCGTGCTTTCTGAGTGTTCACAGTTTTCAAATGGATCAAACATTTTTACACATTTCAAATTGTACCTTAACAAAATCATTTTTAATCCAGTATATATGCACCACTTTGTAATGTAACAACCTATTGACAAACTCATTCACAAGATTTATGTTATGATGGAAGTGATGATGCATGAGCCAAGCAGCTGCACAGCCTCAAAGCAGGAAGGCAAAGTGCTCTGAAAATAGTGCAAAGGTGTTAATGCAGCACCACATACTCACGTCATAAATAGTCTGCTAACGTGCTGAGGTTTTAATCCCACTGAATGTTGATGCAGTCTTTGTATGCTTAGCCTGTGCACTGCCACAGACAATTATGAGCCCAACCATGTGTTATTTATGGTGCATGGAAGGCACATTGATTTAATGTAGCCAGGGAAGGGAGAGAGTGTGCTCTTTTTCATTTGAATTTCATCTAATGAGGGAGCACATCCCCGGCGACTTACGAGTCTTCCCAACACTTGACCTTAGGTGGGGTCACAGGTGGTAGGGGAGCCTATACATGGCATTGCGAACATCATGCAATTTATGGATTTCGCTAATAACGGTATGCTCCTGTGCACCCTCTGAGGTGCAGTAAAAAAGGAATTGCGCTGAGGAGGTCAGGAGAATGTCATGATTGGATTTAGGCAGGGAGCTCGAGAGGCAGGTTTATACACACCTCTGGTTAGTAAGCCATTTTTTAAAATGACGGTGTCCTTTATCCAAAAAATTACCACACATTACTTTTTTAATTAAAGCTACAATGTGAACACAGCACTGACACACTAAACAAAATTTCCTGTGAGCAGGTCACATCTCGCACTCTCTTTCACTTCACGTCAAGCTCTAAATGTACTATAAAGTAATAGTACCGTATCACCGCATGAGGCCTCATTAACTATAATGTAGCTTGTAACAGAAGGAACTGCAGCAACACTGACAAAGTCACAAGGAAAAAAATTTACTCCATAGCCCCTATCATAAATCTAAATCCTATAATTACCTATCCTGTGCTAATACAGACTAAACAGACTAATACTGTGGAATTAGGACATCAAGTTAGAAACAGAAATGTCAAATGAACACAGAAGGTATCACCATGCAAATGCAGCCATAATGAAACGGCTTTGTCATCTGACATTTCAGTTATGACTCTTTATAACCTTTGTAGGTGGCATGTCTTCTGATGCCAGTTGCTTGCTCATGGCATTGTGCTCCCCCACTGAATAGTCCAGTAAGTGAGAGGAGAAGAGTGGGTATTCCCGTTACTGAGGGGTTCTTGTTTGAAAAACATAGTAAAAAGTTTTAATTGCCTCAGCACCTGGAACAACAACACTACCAACTCCCCTGCAGATATATTGCAGTCAGTTTGTGCTGTGCAAATAAAACATAAAGAAAAGCTAACACAGTATTATCTCCAAAATGTACTTTAGGCAGCTATAATCAATATTCTTGTATCAATAACTGTTTATATGACTACTTGGACATGTAACCGATCACTCTCAGTAACAAAGCCACCATGAATTATCAGCCCACCCCTCTGCAGTTCCGATCAGCTCTACAAGATTCATATTTTAGCTTTGTTTTTGTTTTCAGGCCCACAACTTTAGTGTTTTAGCTCAGTCTAACTGCTCTCATGCAGCTATTTTCAGGGAAAAACGCTATAAGAAGACGCTATCTACCCAGCCCAAGACAGCAGGTAGACAAAGTTAGTGACTAGCTGGTGAACATGGTTGAGCAATTAACAGCTAATGAGTCAGATATTTCCCTCAGGTGGAGTAAACGAGCTCAGATCTGCTGGATGTGTAAATAAGCAGCTACTTACTAACGAGTTTGCCATATCAACTTAAAAAGTGATAACAAGTTGTTTCTGCTGCCCCCATGTGGTCAAAAAAAGTCAGTTAGGGCAAGTGACACTATCAAAGTTTTATTAAAGATAAAGTACTCATGAGTGGGTTTTTTTTAATGATGACGAGAAGAAGGATGATGACGATGATACAATATTGTGGTTCAGTGCCATTTGGTTGAGGTGGAGCTTAATTTAGTAACTTTATATACTTAGTATTTACACCTATGGTAATGCGTTGTAAATGCAAAATGTTTGATAAAAAAAAAGTGCAATACTTATTACTTACTATGAGTATAAACTCATACTGAAGGTCTGTATGTATGTATAAGCTATATTTTACATATGTGTTTTTTTTTCATCAGTCATCTGATAAAAATGAAGACGCATAAAGACCTTGGGCACTGAGCCTGATGTGTTATAATGATTGTTGTGAAAATTCGCAATTCCAGGCAAAATGAAAAGACATTTTTGCTCCCTTGCTTCTCTCCACTGGATTTACCTCCCAGGCTGTTGCCACTCTCAGACTGAGTCTTTGCATTTGGCAGTCTACCTGTGTTATGAAATGATAAATTGCAGCTATATAACTGCACTGAAATCCATGAATGAATCCATGAATTAATTTCTTGATAGTCTAACGTTACCCTCTCTTTGTCGTTAAACATTTCAAGTGGGTAATTACTTCCGTATATTTCTATGTCTTTTTCTTGCTGCCCGCCTGTCCACTTTTGCCCTGTTCCTTTCCTCTGTTGCAAATGTGACCCAAAGGTTACGCCACATTATCTTTACTGCTTCGTGGTTGAAGAACACTCTAAAGCCTTTTGACAGATGCAAACTAAAAAAAAAAAAAACTGAAAATCGTACCTATTTCCAAAACTTTGATGACAGATGAAAATCTCTGAGTCTATGTGTACATGTCATTTACACAACGTGAAGTCGGATTTATTTTTTAAACGTGCTACAATTTCAGACAAAAAAAAACAGACTTTGTGTGCAGAGGCCTTTCGTATGTAAACCTTTAATTAATCAAATTAGAGAACTGTGTCCGTTTGCATTAATCTTGTCTAATACTAAATCCTACTGATTGATCGAGTCTGGTGTGGCGTCATGGCTCAGTGGGAAGAATCCGTTTCTTTGTGTCCAGGTTGTTTCATTTGTACAATGTAATTACTTGGATTAAAGATGTGTCATTGATTCATTCTTGGCCAAAGCTGTGCTTTGAGTTGTGAACACCTAAGAAGGCCTTAAAGTTTCCAAGCCTCCATTCACAAACACAAAGAAGTCCTTAGATGATAATACACACAAATTTTAGATGTCTCGTGTTTGGTCTTTCGAGAGCCTCGGCAAGCACATCTTCAATCCTGAATCACTGATTGCTCACCCATCACCTCCTCCTCCCCAGCACCTGCTCCCTCTGGCCCAATCCCGGAGGATTTCAGCACCAACTGAAACATCGTTTTATCTCTTACCACAACAAGTTAAAACATCAATGGACCAGAGCTTAAAACCTAATACCTCTGTTCTCAAGCGTTTTTCCTCTGATAAACCACCCCAGCATGCCAGAGCTCTGTATTCCCACACAGAGTCAAGTGGAGGAGGAGCATGTGTGCAGAGTGCAGGTGTGGGTGGTTTGTTGGGTAGAGAGGGGAGTGCAGCTGGTTGGGGTCACAGTGGCTCAGTGTGCAGAATGACTAATGAAAGGTTTATAGCGGCGCAGCATGACTGCCTAGTCTGAATAGTGGGCTGGAGGAGGACACGCCTTGTCTGGCTCCCTGCCTGTCTCTGGTTTAAACCAGGCATTTAACAAGTTCTCTCAGAACATAGGGGCCACAATCCTTCACTTAATAAGCTCATTATTTCACATTGTTTTTGTCCTTTGCTCCTCCTCGGCGGCAGTGGCAGGGAAAATTATGTTTGATGTGTGTCTCTTTTAGAGAGTTGTACAAGGGTCTTTGAGAGGAAAGGATGATAATGAATCCACTAATGATGTGGCCCTTGCTTATATGGATCCTTGCAGTAATGCTGGGTCGTCTGCATGAATATTCAGAGGCTTTGTCTCCGAGAGAGAGGTGGACGCTCAAGGTTACTTTGGAGGGCAAAAGAGGACGGGGCTCAAGAGCCGATTCAGCTTTTAAATCAGCTTCTATCATCAGCAAAATTACAGTGAAATACCTGGGAATCAAAGCAAAATTCATCAGAGGCCCTCTTTTGATCTATGCTTTGAGTACGAGTTTACCAGAAGCCCTTAGAGCTTCTAAAAGAAGATACCAAAGCAGTTTGACATTTAATGTCGGGGGATAAAAACAACTTCAGCTTTATTTGTTGACTGTTTTCTTCCCATTACAGAATTCCCTCTTGATGCATTTATTCTGAATCTCTCCATTAGTACAGCGGAGAATTCTTTTGGTAAATGCTACAGTATACAGTCACCACGCGTATATGTATAGAGTAAAAACATATAATGCCTCTCAACTAATTTAGAAACTATACCTTTGGAGAAAGTATGATATTATTAGGCATTATTCGGCTATTTACAAAATTAGTTTTTGAAAACCTTGGGCTTCTACTGTAGCTACTACATCTGTTTGTGGAATTACCACTATGAAATTTTTGCATCTTGCAGGATGAAACCTCAGTCTTAACAATTTATCACTGTTTCACTGCGCAGCAGTAAAAATCAATAGCATAGTTATACTGAGTGGAATTGACTGAGTGTGAAATTGCAATCAAACAGCAACTATTACCCTCAACCAAATAGATACTACAGAGATAAATGATGTTTACAAATCCCCCTGAAATTCAGTTTACATTGTTTTATTGCTTGTTTCAGTTATGCCTTATCATGGAAAAATGTTCCTCTCATGAAATGTAATTTTGGCTCCCTACTTGAGAGAGTAAATGCCTTTTCAGAGCCAGAATTCATTCGCTATTTGTAACAAATTTTTAAACCTAGATTTATTCAATCAAATCAGGCCACGTCAGATTTGTTTTCAAAACAACTTTAACAAGACACCGTTGTCACAGAGTGCTGAACACGACAAACGAGTGTCCTGTGTGCTCCGCTCAGTGCCTTTGGCTTGAATCTAATTTAACCTTGCTGCATTTCATTGTTCCTGTTTCTCAGAGTATTTTTCTATATGGAACAAATTATAAAAATAAATGTCAAACATTCAACTAAATGCATGTATTGCATCAAATATTTTTGTCCTGGAGTCTTGTCAGTGCTACAGCAGACTAGCACAATATAGGGTTTAAAGTGTTGCTCTGCTCCAAGGTGCAATGTGGAATTGGAAAGTGCGACAGTATTGACATCAACAGCTGTGACAAACTTGTAACAACAGACAGACAAAACACCTCTTAGAAGGAACCAATTAAACGTTTGGAGATTTCAATTACCACCTTGATGGGCTTCTCAAGATCAATAACTGAGCGTGTATCTTGACAAGATGGTCAGGGCTACAAGGGGCTCGTGCCGCTCCATCAGTTTAGAACAGCAGACACTGAGAGGCCGTTGCTGATGTGGATGTGTTTCCCCGGCAATGGCATCTGTGTGTGTTGCGATAAATATTCATGCGTTTCACATGCGCCAATGCAAACTGATATCAAAGATGCACATCCTACATGAGCTATCATTAGGGTTAGGAGATCAGATAGCACAGCAGCACCCAAACAAGATTAGAAATGTCACACGCCACCTCCTTAGCCCACTCCCCTTAATTTCCCTCCCCCGCCTCTTCCTCCAGTGTCTTGTTCAGAAGAATGAAGACGAGAAAAGATTCAACACACAGACCCAGACAGCAACACAGAGCTCTCCAGCGCATACTAATCTAAAACAACATTGCATCTGGGCAACGCGTTTTATTCCCTCCCCACTGAGGCGTGTTTAAGTGTGAGATAGGGCTCTGCAGATCTCATCACTTAGGGAAGGTTGTGGCCTGCATCTACAGCCCTCCCCCGCCACCACCCCTCGTGCAGGTTCCTATCACTTCCACCCTCAAATTGGAAGTGACAGCCCACTCAGGCAGAGGTGTCTTCACTCCCCCCCATCTGCAGCCATGCAGCCCCACTCAGAGCTGTCAGCCTGATTATATATCAGCAGGATGGTGGGACCTAAGGAAAGGAGATGTCCAGCTGGAGACAGACCACTAAACACATCGTCTGTCCGGCTGCTGCACATCTGCCAATACACATACCACCTGTCCCCAAGGCTGCCACAAAACCAATCTGCAGGTCTCAATCACTCTCCTGCTGTCCTCTAGAAAACTCTGTTTCTTCCTCTGTCTTTCCTCTGGTCTGCCACTTCATCCTTTTCAAACTTTGGTTCTGTTTGCTGGTTTGCCGGCTCTCAGTTTCCCTCTTTCCTTCTCTCTTCCTTGCTCGCTTGCATCTGGTTTTCCCTCTCGTTCTTGTGCTTTTTTCATCCCCTGTCTCATCCTCAGTACTTGCCACTGGGAGCACAACTCATTTACCAACTTTTCATGCTTGTGGCAGCTCATTACACAGATAGAGCTACCTGTCTTCCCTCTGTGGACTAGTAGAGCAGTGGTGGTTTTCCCGGGGATCAAAAGCAGTCTACTAAGTGATATGAAATGTTCAATTATTGGAGCGTCTGATGCATCAGGAGGCGCCTAACTCTCCCCTACAAGGACAAAAAATACATGTTGTTTACTTAAGTGCTGATTTTCTTGTCTCTTTTCTCTTCTGTCTCCCCAGGCGTGAAGCTTGGAAGCACTCCGCGGCAGTCCAGAGAGGTACATGTTTACTCCATTTCTCCCAAAACACAGATCCGCAGGTTGCTCCCAACTGTTATCTATTGCAGAAAAGTGATTGTCAGCCTTGTACCTCTCAGCGTGTCTGATAGTATCTGTGTAGAGAGGCTGACCTCACACTGTGCATTCAGCCAGTCAGACTTTACTGAGTAAACGGTCCTAGCTGAACCAGGCCTACAGAGTTTTCCACAAGTACATACAATGTCCAGCTGGGTGGAAATAGGTGGGCGTTCATGTATAGAAGGCCCGTTTTGTCAATCAAATGTATATCAGACCTTGGAGTGCTGTACCTCGTTTTGTTCAGAAAAAAAAGGACATTGCAGTCAGTGCAATCTTACAATCAAAAGAACATATCTGAGAGTATGACAGGTGAAATAAAAATATGTGGGCTTTACCGATTTGGGAGGCTTCAACGCACAATGTAATTTTCTGCTGCTAGGGGTCTGTCAATCAAAACAATACCCAAAGACAGAGTTTGATGATGTCATGAAGTGGTGTTGGATTATGGAAGTTGTTGTCATTGCTAAAAAAATAAAAAATTAAAATAAAGAATACTGCTGTGCCATTTTTAGGTTAGGGTTCCTTCAGTGTTAATGTGGTTCAAGAAGTTTTAACTGGGAGCCAATTTATCCACAGAAGTCTCCTCCCCTCCAAAACAAACAGACCCAGTAATTAAAACCAGTAAAAACACTGGATAAAGCAGTTTTATGTTAAAAATCAGTGTTTCTCCAATGCTCCAGATGTCTGCAGGGGTTGGGGGTGACTGTGTGCCAAGCTGCTGCTAATGTTAACTTAGCTTGTTTCTCTGATTATTTCAAATCCAGAAATCCGATGTCTAAAATCCTTCATCTAGTTAAAGAAAAAGATTAAAACGATAAAGAACTGAAAGTTGACGTGACTTGAAACGTCAGGAAAGTGGTTGGTTGGAAATGTTTTAATGTCCAGCTTTCCGGCCCACGGCCAGCAGTTATGGAAAACTCTGAGCCAAGGTTTCTCAACGTGTGATGACACCTAGGGTTTTTTTCTTTCTTTCACCAGAAGCGTCCTTTCTTCTACTTGTCATTTTGGTTAGTTTACATCCATTATAGATGAAAAGCAAATCAGCATCTATTAACAGGAATTGCATAGATTCACAAGAAGCTCGTTTAAATTCCATTAAGCTTTTCAAGCACTAGTAACTACTGGATAACAGTTACGACTAATTATGATTATCCATTCCTTTGTTCATGTACAACCTTGCATTTTGAGGCCAGTTCCTGTTTTTTAAGATTTGCACAAGAAAACATTTGAATGGAATGGTTCTCATGCCCCCAAGCAAAACTAAATCAAACAACAACAGCACGGGGTAACATTTGTCCTAAATTGCCACACATCGTTAGTCATGGATAGCTACACTGATCAGATAGATAAGATGTGAAGAGAGAGCAACATCATGTTTGACTCCACTACAATCCATAAACTAGATTTCTATGTCAGACACGCAGTGCTCGTAGTACTGTATCTGCTCTCAGATAACCCCTGCTTGCTCTC